>DWGR01005616.1:0-10250 GCA_018247715.1 Heliconius burneyi
CGAGTGAGGATTGAACCCACAACCGTCGCGACGGCCTCAATAAATCCATATTTTAAAATGTCACATTTTCATCGCAATATAAAAAATATATAAAGTCTAAAACATTAATTATGAGAACGGAGTGTCTAAACATAAGGTTCCTTTTACCTACTCTGCTGAGTGCGGGATCCAGCGTGAAGCTGAAAAATAATGATAGATACTAGGCTGTGGTTTATTTATAAAAGGTTATTCGAAGAATTCTAAATTTAGGCTTTCAAGCAAGTCTTGACATTTATTCTCAAGGATTTTTTTTTCTTTCATCGATGGTATAAGTAATTAGCAAAAAAGTACATTATATTATAAATATAACATGTCGATAAATGAAGAAAATCAGTTTAGAGAAACCAGTTATCGTAGTATCAGTACAGTAGTAGTGTCGTATATTTGTTGATATAAAAATACGTATAGTAAATAAGTTTTTATAAAAATAAGAAATCGGTTTAAGAAATAACCCGATTTTAAACAGTAAACAAGAACAAATAAATTTAGAGAGTTATAGAGTTTTGATTTAGTTCACCAAAAAATATTAAATAAGTATTTTATAATTTTGAAATCGGTGTCAAGCTAATGCTACAACAACCTGGGGAGCGGAATAACAAATGGGAGAGCCGAAAGCAGCCAGACCTTCATTATGTTATACAAACTGAAACTTCTCTACGAAGATCTGGCTTGGTGTGCAATTGTGCATTTTAATCTATTACTACAAAAACAGTTAGACTTGATTATCCATTTGATATAAGATATTAGAATATATATAGATATGTATATTTAAATGATATTTTACTTACTTCTCTCCTTCTTTAAGACCCCAAAGGCATACACCACTCTCCAGTAACCAAGACGCATGTAACACGATTGCGTATCGCAGAAAGCCCATTACAAACACTATGCTTAGTATTGAATCGTTCCAGTATTCGAGGGGGGCGTTGATCGGTAGAATAAGAAAAAATACCGCATATAGGATCCAGTAATATCTATAACAAAATGTAGTGGTCTAATTTATATAAAGAACTGTTAAATTACTAATTACCAAGCAAACCAAGCATGTACTTAATATTACTTTATTTCTACACCACAATAGGAATAAACATACACATACATATTAAATACAAAATGCACAAAAGGCGGTCTTATGGCTAAATAGCCATCTCTTCCAGACAACCTTTAGTGCGAAAAGAAGCTGTCATAATTATGAACAGGTAGGTTGGTGGTGAATGTAATTAAAAATATGTATAATTTAAAAAAACACATCATCACAGGTATCAAATAACAACAGCCCGAAAAATTACAAATCTCTAGCATTTTCTTTTTTTCAGCTTACCTAGTGTTAAGACACTTCGTTCCACATTTTCCCAATTTCTGGAGGCATTACGTGTTGAGTAGCGGAACTCAATGCACGCTTTGCTTCAGCACAAAAGCGAAGAAATTAAAATATTATTAAATTTATTAAATTTCCTCGAGAGAAAATCGAACCCATAACCTGTCGCGGTTTCAGTCACACGCCTGTGCTCCAGCGCTACGACTGGCTTCAATTTTAGCATTTAATTTTTACTTAAATGCCTTAAAATCTTACCGTCTTTGATTCATAACGACGCTGTCTGCCTCAAGATCTGACATATCTATTGAATTTTTCAACTCTTCCTGATAAGGACTTAGTTTATTAAATCGTGTTATAAATTGAGCATATAAGAATCCTTTTCTGGAGTCGTGAAGATCTGAATCAGTTTTAAAGTGGGCATGGTGAAGCCTGTGATGTTGCACCCAGTCGTATATTGGTCCCTTGAAAAGAAATACATATTAGGATTATTTAAATTTAGAACGACCTGTGGCGTTCACACACTTGTGCCCCTGCGTCACAATTGGACTCTATGTTACATCAATACTATAGTTTATTAGTAAAGAAATTTGATACAGAAAAATATTATGTAAAGAGGCTATCATAATATTAACACAGAAGCTCATTTTCAGACTCAATAACGACACTATGTAATACTAAAATTTGAAAATAATAAGGTTTTTTTAATATATCTAATATTTATATTATTTTTTGGGCTATATAACTGGTAATCTTAATAACATAAGCTAGGAGTGCCTCTTCACGGAAAAAGTTGAGCACGATTACTAAAATAAGGAATTGTATTACATGAGATGCTCTCAACACGAAATGCCTTCAGAATTCGGCGGAAAGTGGGGAACGAATTGTCTTAATGGGAACGAATTCTCTTCGCACTAGGTTCCCAGGTTTCTCTATGCCTTCCCTGCTATGTCCCCTGCGGGATACAGCGTGAAGCTAAATTGCATACAGGAATCCTAAATAATTCCTGGACTATAGTTCTATCTTTATATACTCACATGTCCGGCTAGTGTTTGACATAACATTAAAAATATCCGCAGCTCTAAACTAGCTTTGTAGGTGCGGTGAGCCCATAACCTGTGAGAGCCCACTGTGACTCCCAAGGTCGCTATCAGGGTTAGTGCAATCACTGAAATCAATGGAAAATTAAATAATATTATGTTCAACATCAATAAAATTACAAATATTAACCATTATCCTTATAGATTATCATTATCATAATATAACGTAGCGAACACAAAAATTAAGTCCTTGTCTACGAACATTTCTTGTTTTACGAACACAACATTGGAACCAAGATAGAATTATTAGTAAATCTTATTATGTAAGGTAATTATAAAATTTGAGGCCAGTTGTAACGCATGGCACAAGCGTGTGACTATAAACGCAACATGTTGTGAGTTCGATTTCCATTCGAGGAAATATACATTTCCTCGAATGGAAAATGTAGTAAAATAATTATTAACATACGTACATAGGAATACAGTCAACAATTTCGCTTCGAAAAATAAAAGCCAAATGCCATATAAAGACAGCAGGTGTATATGTATATAGAAAAGAACTGCTGGCCAGTTTGCTTCCCTTGATTTGCTTAGCTGTGATAAATCTTTTGTTGGAGAATCTGCCATTGCTACTGCCTTAAATGTAACCTAAAACATAAAATAATAAATAAAAAAAAATTATTTTCTAAATACATAATTTAAAAATTCTACTTGGGAAGCTCATCTCCCCCCTGATTAGCATACGCAAAGCATTCCCATACTATAGCCAACCCCTCACGTCCATCAAAGCTCGTAC
This sequence comes from Heliconius burneyi, assembly GCA_018247715.1. Taxonomy (NCBI): domain Eukaryota; kingdom Metazoa; phylum Arthropoda; class Insecta; order Lepidoptera; family Nymphalidae; genus Heliconius; species Heliconius burneyi. Next base: position 3,191 of record DWGR01005616.1, read on the forward strand.
TTTTTCTTCAGGGGCGAGCTACTCTCGCACCTCCTCACTCGGTTACACTGTCAAGACCATTCCAGGTCAATAGCAATGAAATCGAAAGAAAAAGAAAAAAGGAAACTCAAAGAACTATTTACCCGACGGCGATACGCAAAGAAGGGTAATATGCTTTATTCAATAATACTATTACAAGCATTTTTTTAAATATAATATGTAAATAAGTATAATGAGCTAATTGAATAAAGAATATTTAGATTTTATGTTTATCACTCCATACATATATGTACAATAGTAAATGTACATTATATATGCATTTTTGTTACTATTTGGTGTACTAGTGTCCAAACGGGTAGACCGACTTTAGTTATTCTGACGTCTCTCGATTTGTCATCCCTGCGGTCGTCACTAAAGATATAACAATAGTAAAATTACACCATAGTGACAGCTGGGCATGAGGCGCCGTATTATTCCTTGAATAGGTAAAAGGAAATTCCCTTCATGATCTTTCGCTTTAAGGAACAGTTTAGGATATATAACGATTTAACGTTTTAAAACTTTTATAATACATAATATGATAGAATAAATTATGTATTTAAGTATTTAATAAGATGTCATACATGTGAGTTCACGTTTTGCTCCATGACCACACTATGTAATTATCACTAGAAACATGTTTACTTTGGTATTTCTGTAGTCGGCATTTATAGCAGCAGCGATGTCCTATCGTTAGTGGACTGTGAAAGCGGGTTCAAATCCTTACGATATTACTTAAGGAAATAATAAAATAGCGGAATTTTTCGTCTTATAATCTCAATAAGGAAACTAAAATATGCCAATAAATTGTAGAGTACAAGCTTATTATAATAAAAACTATAATTGGCGTCACGGGATGCCTAGCAAATGTGAAACATATTGTTTTTAAAAGTAAAATGCATAAAAGACAAGATTATTACAGGAATTAAATATAACATAATAAAATAAAATATATTACTAAAATTATTAAAAATAAGTAATATCTTACAGAAAATGGTGACTCTACTTAATGTGCATTTATTTACATTGATTATAAAAAAAATATTTTTAATTTTTGTATAAATAGTATAACCTAGTAAAGCGTGGTGACCCCTCGCCACACCGTACATTTTTAACTACATACTCGTACACTACTATACAGAGTGTTTTTATCTTCAACAATTTAAATGAAACCACAATTTAAACTACTCTATAAAAGCCTAATACAATTGAAATGAAAAATAATTGCAAAAAATTAAAAAGTAAGTTTTTTAAACAAAATAAATAATAAAATTCCCGTTGTAAAATAAAACGCCATTTGTAAAGACTGACGGACACAGACACTAACCTATCAAAGCGACAATAGCGCATACACCTCATTCTCGAAATCGAATTGTAGGTGTATCGAGTATTATAATTAAATAATTATAAAGAGTGTTATTAAATTTAATATAACATAAAAAAAAACAAGAATAGTTACCTAGTCGGGAACTATATGTTTTCGAGCCGTGTGAAATTAACTCTAATTAACTGTTAGGCTTATTTGTTACTTATTAATTCTTTGCAATCGAGTTATTATAATATATAATATAAGGTATATCTAATTATTTTTTATGTACAGTTTTTATATGTTTAAAATATGATTTAATACTTATAAAAATACGCCTTAAAATTCATTTGCATCATCATCATTCGTATTTACAACAATTTATACCACATTGCAAATGTAAGATGTGCAATCGCAATTTAATATAAATTATTGTTTTGCATATTTTATATGCATAATTATGTTGCACGTGCGTCGCGTGCTATAAACCTGCTCTTCCTAAGCGGCTGGAGCGTTTTGAATATTTTTAACTCACGGTGTGTAGGGAACAAAATGTCTAAACATTAAGTTTCCTCTGAATACATTCCTCCTCAGTCCTGAAATTTAATTTCATACTGGAATTTTCATACATTTAGTATCATTGAAAGTAATTATTAATGAAACACGAATACGCGTCACTTAACACGCAACGCACACTCTATTATAAAACGACGCTACAGCGATCACAGCATTATGCTATATCGTTGGTTGACTGCATGCAACGAGACATGTTACAAACGGTAGAAATTCAATGCCAATTGATTCTACAGATTGCGGTTTTAAATAATTTCTGTATGTTTATTAAATTACTTTGTTCTAAATATCATACAATATCTGAACGATTATTACGAGATTTATTTTACTCACATATGCCATCTCTCACTCATCATCTCTCACTCTTGAAGCACAAATTTAAAGATAAAAGAAATATTTTCTAATATATTATTTTTCTCACCAATTCAGATAATTAAATATACAATTTAATCATATTAATAAACGCAGATATAACTTTACAGTGTTATTTTTTTATTATTACTTTCAACTTTCTCGGTAGATAAAGCGCGTGTGAATATGTGCACTTGTGATTTAATACTGAATCATGGTACTACAATCGACTTTCCTACGCTCAACTACTTTATAATTTATCGCCCCATTTTAAGAGCTGACTTAACATTTGTAATAGACGATGTACCAAATAATTAGTTTTAATTCCACATTATAATTTCCTTTCAATATTCAGTTAATACTCGTAGATATATTAATATACATTAATCTGATTAATTGTTTTAAAATTATTACCTAGTGGGCCTCGTGCGGTCTTAACCGCTTCTTACTTACTTCAAATCAAATCAAATCAGCTTCACACTGTATCCTGCAAACAGCAGAGTAGGCAGAGGGAAACCAGTGTCATGGCGCTCCGTTACCCACTTTCCGCCGAAACGGTCAAGTTTCAAGTTCAAAACACTCAACAACTTTTGTTATGAAAATATTTCATTATTTCTTATAGGTGTTTAGGTGGACTGTTATTAGATGTTATTCATTAGATACTCCAGGTCTTCAATTTTTATATGTCCGAAATGGAAAATGCTCATCAGGCTTATAACTTTTATTAAAGCGCTATTTCATTATTTCCCATACTTTAGTTGGACCACTACATTTTCGCATCAGGAGTTTTCAAAATCAAATATAGCCTACATCCTGCCCAGACTGTTATAAAACAAAAAACGATTAATCAAATTGGTCCAGTTCAAAAGATATGCGTATACAAACAGACAAACACATGGATAAAAAATTATAAATCATAGATCCATGTTCTATTAGTTATTTTAACCACCTATACTGTTTTTTCGCAAATATATTCAATGGACAGACATAATTTTTTTTACTGTTTTATTATAGTATATAAATAATTCCAGTTTTCATATTCAAGGATAGATAGTTCTTAATAACCGTTTTTTATAAATTGTTTCACATTTTTCACAATTTGCACAATGCACATACGATGGTTGTGACGGTTTGATCTCTATTTGGAAAGAATTAACTACTTTAATTCAAAATTAAAGTTTACTAGCAACCCAAAACCAAAACCCAAATATTTATATAAATTGATATATACTATCTATTTACTACTACTTATTTGATACTATGTTGTCTGATGATACATAAGAATCAACTACATTACTGAAAAGTTTTATCGAAATCCGTTCAGTGGTTTTTGGATGAAAGTGGAACAAACATCCAATAGACTCACTTTTATAATATTAGTAGTTAAACTAACAAACGGAGTTTTGATTTCAAAATTTAAAGACATTTCATATGTCAAAATCCTTCCAGATGTTACGATTGTGACTACGATTATAGGGTATGCCAAAGAATTGGACGGTCGAAAAATATTAGTTTTCTTCTAATACGTTATAGTGTAGAGACAAAAACGCAATAAATATAATATATTTTGAAATACGCTCATTGTGGTATGTCTAGTAAGCCTTGGTTGATTTTAATACAATGCTTGTAACTAATTGATCTTTGCTCCTTTTACCAATACAGGAAGTTGATGTTGGTGTGAATGCTCCATTAATTACAAAAACTATAATATAAAGTATTCATATAATACGAGTAGGTACATTTTTGTCAGCTTTACGCTGTACCCCGCACACAGCAGGGTAGGTAGAGGGAACCTAGTGTTAAGACACTCCGTTCCCTATATTCCGCCGAATACTAGGGGCATTGTGTATTGAGTGACAGAACTCAATGCAACTATTTTCTTCGACACCAGAGCAAAGAAATGGAATTATAAATTAAGAATATATTTTCTTAGATGGAGATCGAACCCGCAACCATTCGCGTTTACAGTCACATTTTGTGTCGCTTCGACACGACTGGACTCTATAATATATAAGAGTAGGTACATCGTTGAACATAAGCTAATAAATGAAAGGATAGTTTTAAGTACTCTGTATAGACATGAAAAAAATAATAAGTATTTTTTAATGTAAATTATGTTTAAATTAAAATATTATGATTCTTTAAAAAATAAAATGTGACGCAACACGAAAATGGACACTGGCCTGTCAAGGCGGTATTGTCACACACTACCTCATTAAACAATGTGGGTAATTTTGAGTAATTATTATTATTATTTAAAAAACGCCGAAACTATTCTATCAGTAATCAGTAATACTATCAGTAATAGAACAAAATATTCAATCCAGAAGAAAGTGTTAAGTATTTACAAATATTTGTAATTATATAAAAATAAAGCTGGTAAAATACTAGTGGGACCTTACCCAGGAAGGCTTTCGTACTAATTTCGGAATATAAGTAGTTGGGAAATACAACTTACAAAAGTCGTAAAATATATAAATATATATCGATATAGGTACATATAAATTTTCACATTTTGGATTTTTTCCTTTATTTGTATTGTATGTTCTCACTTTGTGCCAAATTTCATAAATGTCTACGGAAAGTATCCTATATTTTTTGATTACGCACCGAATTTTATTTGATTTAGCAAAATGAATACATAAATGCTCGTATATTTTCATTACGTTGACTTTTTTTTTGTGTTTCTGAAATATTTGATATAGTTTCTGATATTCTTCGCGATCTTGAGATAAATAAATGGTCTTGACAGAAGGACAACAAAGTGATCCTATAAGTGTTTCTGACACCTCCTGATCTCTGATCCTCCTTGAACTAGTGGCTTTATTACTAAATATATGAAGACTATTATTTTTTAGGATTTAACCAGAGAGCTTAGAACGTTTGTTCTTTAATAGTTTTCTATGTAATAGTTTTAGATGTTTTCCTGAAATAGTAATAGTAATATGAAATTAAGTAGCTATAGCCACCTGTAGATGCTAGCTACTTAATTTCATAATTCTAGATAAACCGAAAGTACTTTATTAATTTTGATTCCCGTTATAGTGCCGAAATACGCGTTTTTTTTGCGATATAAACAGACATATATTTTTTTTAAGTAAATGTAGAAATACATTTTTTTTCAGGAAATCAGGGGACCATAGATCAGAATATATGATTTAAATTTCAACTCGATATCTCCAAGCATTCCTGAGATAAAGGCTCTTGATAGACACACAGACAGATGGACGGATATTAGATAAAAAAATTGTTTATGAAAATGTCCACTTCTGTTATTATTCTTAATCATAATTTGGCGTTTGTAATGTTTTCTTGCGAAAATAAGCTGTTCATTCCACATTTAATTGGCGTATAAAATAATCAGAGCACAGAAATTAATATAAAGTAAAAAATATAAAGCGCTGGTACCAATATTTCTTACCTTTAAAGTTAACTGTATCCACGAACATATACTTGCACATTAAACAATACAATAGCACAAAGACAGCTCCGTCAGCGCCGTTACATATTCATTATAAGAAATAAAGGAGTTTTTACATTGTGTTATTTTAAGTTTTAAATATTTTTGTAGTAAGCATTTTATGAGCTTGCTATTTATTTTCCTTTCCTTTATTTCATGGAGTGCCAGGTTAGAATAGCAATGCCCTATAATCTCCATTATCTTCCCGTGAGTGTCGTAAAAAGCTCCCTCTTTACAAGCGATTAAGGTACAATTAAAAGGGATGGTCAGCATACCCCTCTTTTCTCCAAAATCATCAACTGCGCTCACCAAAATGTTTACCCAGAGCGGCGAGTTTTGGCGTTTACAATCTATAAGTGTGCCAAGTATGGACGCTTGATGAGATTGGTGAAAACCATGCCAAGCTAGGAGTAACGCTAAAGTCATATTAACTGGCATATTCTAAATTTAGCTGAATTCCGACGAAAGAGAGCACATTGAACCTGGAGTCAATTTACGCTAATTCTACGAATGTGACTAACTTCCCAGGGAGATTTTTTGGTCCGCAAATGTCATAAGCAAATCTCTATAATAGCCAGCAATATCGAATAAAGAACCGATGACTTGGACACTTGAGTTTATGAGAAACTGGAAAGAAGCGCCACCACCGTGTTTGTCAGAAATAAGTCCTTTGTCTGCTATTAGAAATGCTGATGCGACGCGAACATCATGGCTCAAATACACGTGCTATCCAGAATACGGTGATGCTAAATCGGGAAAAAGTTTTCGGTCGCAAATTAGGAAGGTCACGAAACTCAGAAAAGAGAATGATAGTATTGTTAGTTGTTCAGTTATCTACTCAGAAGTTTTTATGAACTGTTATACTTGTCGAAATCAGGAAAATTTAACAACCAAGACACTCCCTTAACGCGCCTTTGAAGATCGAGAAGCTCCCGAACAATAATCTCAGCGAGATAAAGACGGCTTTGGGGCAGTTTTAGAAAAACAAAGCTATAAGCTCTCACAGAATCTCAACAGAACTTATTATAGCTGACGGGCTTACAATTCTAAAACTACCAATGCTCTTTAATTAAGTCATCCAAGATAGCTAAATCCCACAATTCTGGAGCGCGAGTGACGTTCTTACCTATTCTTCAAGGGGAGAACTCGGACTCTCTTAAAGAACTAGAGGCCGATCTCACTCGTGAGACATGTGTACTAGCTTTTCTCCAGAATACTGACAAAATGTCTCACCAGAAGATTTGACTAAATCGATACTGTTCAGCAGATTGTACAGAAAAGAGACGAGTACAACCGGTCGCTGTGTATGGCTTTGACTTAAAAGCCTTCTATTCTATCAAGACTTGGGCATT
>DWGR01005617.1:0-10250 GCA_018247715.1 Heliconius burneyi
TGTATTGTCTAAATTCTAAGCATTCGACCTTTGTTATTCAAAAGAAAAATGTGAAAAGAACCCTTTTAATATTTTTTTATATAATTTTTCACTCTTCTTCAAACATTACTAGATAGATGGTTGCATGTAAATTCTACCTAAAATTATAGAAGTCTCTGCTATTGAGTGACTACTAAACTTACTGTTTCTCCAAGAAAAAATTCTTAAACCCTATGGACCCGTTCCCGTTTTACGTTATAAAGTGAACGTAAACAGAGTTGTGGCCGGCAACTAGTTTTGTATAATCCCTGTTCCGTCTTTCGGTATATTAGGCAAGAGGAATTACTAATATCACTCCATTCTATATTTATAGACACATTGAGAGTAGAGTAGTAAAAGGTTAACACTAAATTAAGAAATCTTCTAAATTCAATCCACGCAAACACCAATAATTAAAGTGAGAGCATTTTCTGTAAAAACGAACATTCATTTATAATAACTCTACTATATTTTCAATTTAATTAAGAAAATAAACCGACAGAAAGCATGTAGTTCAAAAATTCAAAAATTACATATGAGAGCCCAAATAATTTAGAATATGTATGCTTCTATGTAATTTAATTTAATACGCGAGTACTGGGTAGTCACAATTTCGCCATTCTGCAACCTGCTAGGCAAACAGCCTTAAATTTTCATATTTGGCTTACGTAGGGGCCGTAATCCTTGTTTATATACGAATTTAAAATTTTACAAGCAGTAAACGTTCCAGTTTTATTTTTTCACTACAAATATATGAGCTATATAAAAGTATATCATATGCGGTATGCTTACATTTGCATTGTATTTTTTTTCTACTTTGTTTCATCTAAATATGATGAGAGTATAGGCAATACTTAATTATTATAGATTTGAGCCCATGGAAATTTTGTTTCTAAGTTCCAATTAAAAAATTGTAGCATAACACTGGCTGGGAGTAGTGACTCATCACCATGAAAATATTTTTTATCTATATATTAATAATAAGTAACAAATAATAACAGTAAAAATATTTTGTCTGTACATTTAATATTTTTGACTAAAATGAAAAGAGGGACACTTTAAAAAGAATAAAAGAAAGCAAACATATTTTTTTTTATTTCTTGTCTGTCTGTCTGTATATATGGTCACGCTAAGCTTCGAAAGTACAGAACCGATTTACTTCAAACTTTCACCAATTACTTTGTTTTTACTCTACTTAACATCTTAAGTTTGTTTCATCAAAATTGGTTAATTAAAAAACCTCAAGCTATCCATATTTATACTTATACTTGTAATAAATCTGTATTTGTTTTTCTGAACGATAAAATTTGTTTGTTTATTAAACGAATAATCATGTAGTTGTTCTCCATTCAACGTGACAGTGGCGAAGTGATTTTGTGCTCAACTGTGTGAGTCAAAAGCGGGAACGGAATATCTTAATATTCGATTCTTTCTCCCTCCTATATGAATGCGGGGATAAAGCGTGAAACTGATTAACACAAAATATAATTATATTTTCTGTAGAAAAATCCCTTGCTAAAGTAGATTACAAAAACGCATAAGCGCTCTCAACAAAAATATCCTGAACACGTCTATGTAATACGTTTCTGAAAGTATAACTTTTATATTTTATAGTCTCCTATCGACTTCCTACTTCCTAAGAGATATAAAACGCTATGAAATTCAATTTTATCTTCAATATAGAAACTAAGAGATATTTTATGTACGTCTAGATTATTTTCAAATAAAATACGTTTTATGTTATTGAATATTAAAACAGGATAAGCTCTTTCCTACCCAATCTAAAGGCAAATAATTCTAAATGATTACAATGTCACTAAGATATGTTTTCTGATTTGACATGAAATCGTTTCTATTTCCAGAAAGATAACGGCGGAGCTGTCATCCAGAACAACACCCTCGTAGCTATATCATCTTTTCTACATACTTGCGCCCTATACACAAAGACTCATGCCTTCCCCAAAGTTTCAACATTTTCCCGATGGTTGGACACGGTCATTTGGGATGAGGGCAGCCGGCCCACAACTAATTCGACTCCCATCGCGCAAAGTACGGAGTTGCCGCAAAATATTACGGAGATTACCGAATCGACTTTTTTCATAGATCCACAAAAATTCATGCTTACTTTGCCGTTTGAGCCGATTGACGTGCCTTTAGAGCCCGCTGAGGATAATTCTGTTATACCACGGATGAGTTTGTATGAGTCATACTTGCAGAATATGGCTAAAGCGAGAACGTCCACTACAATGGACCCTAATGCACTAAATGAAAAGAAAAAGGAGTGGTTGCAGAAGTTTAGCAAATCTATGCAATTTATGCCTCCTTACTGGCTTAGCAAATTGAATGAACATTATGATATTAATCAATAAATAAATTCTAATCTATACTTTTTCATTTAACGTAGGATTTATGATTGGAGGCCAGTCGTGGCGCATGGCCACAAAGTGTAAAAGTAACAGGTTGTACGTTCGAAAACATACACATATTGTATAAACGACGTGTACGTGTTTTATGCATATAAATAACATATTATTAAGAATGTTTGTAAGGTAATAGGGTATATTATTATTATAAGACCACTTTGCATATATATATATATATATATATATATATATATATATATATATATATATATATATATATAATCTCTAACATATCACTTCTCGTTAATTATAAATGTATATAACAAGTTAATTAGCTTAGCTTTAATTTTAGTACATTGATTTTTAACTCGATTCATACATTTTCATAGCAGTAAACGAAATCTAACTACTTTTGCCTCCAAGAGAGTTTAATCATTAATTGCGTATGTGGTGACACTACCTTGGTTTGAATCCATATTGGCTATTTATTAGTGTCTACAAAACAAATTAATGCCGTCGTTACTCAGTGTGTAGTAAAAGTGACGGTACTGTGTTCAATTCTTATTCGGGGGACTAAAATATTTCCATTTTCTTGCTCTATTAAGACAAAGCGGTATTATTATGCCTCTCAAATAAGAACGGAGTGTCTAAATACAAGATTATCTCCACCTACCCTGATATGCGAAAGAAACCTTTACAAAAATCTAATCCTTGTAAAGTATTTGAACCTACAAGTACAACTATCGTAATTATTGCAATATCTAGTTCACAATACTACTATAATCAACAATGCTTGTAGAATTTGTATTAAAATTTCCTTCCAGTGCCGGTTAAAGACTCAAGTTAAATGCACTAATTATTTATTGTGACGTCTCTTATAACAGTCCATTCTCTGAATGAACAATGGAATTTACATTTTACTGCAACAACTGTCGGCTAAAAATGAGACTAAATTTGAAGTATAAAGCTCTTACTTGTAATGCTTTTTTAAATACAGAAAACCTGGTATCAAAACACTGCATTCTCCGTTTTCAGCTTAGAATTCCAAAGGAGTAGAGTAGCGGAACTCAACACTGCGTTAAATTTCATTATCTTCTGTTGTTGTTTTTAAAAAAGATGATATTGTTTTTTATACCATACATATTAACATTTTGTAGAGCAAACGGTCGCACTTTGTCTAACCAGGACCAGGAATCATAATAGCTAGACGAGTAGCAATACTTTATTTCACTACTGTCATTTTCATTTAATTAAATATGTTACCAATGTTGACATCAAGCTAATGTATCTATTTAAAAAATATATACATATGTGTAAGTTAAAATATACATAAATAAAATTTCTACATTATCCACAGTGAAGCTTCACGCTGTATCCCGCACATAGCAGGGTAGGCAGAGGGAACCTAGCGTTAAGACACTCCGTTCCCTACTTTCTGCCGAGTTCTGGAGGCATTGAGTGCTGAGTGGCAGAACTTAACGCCGCGCTTTTTCCTCGACACCAGAGCAAAGAAATGGAAATATAAACGTAAATAAATATTTCATTTCTTCGAATGGGGATGGAATCCGCAACCAGTCGATTTTGCAGCGCACGAAGTCACACCCTTGTGCCACTGCGCCACGACGGCCTCAAAAAAAATCTACAGTGAAATTCTCGAAATTAAAGCTGAAATAACTAAAATACGTTAAACAGAAAAAGAAAATATATAATATTTCATTTTCGGTAGTGGGAATCGAATCTACAACCTTTCGCGGTTACAGTCGCACGCCGGCACGCTTGTGTTCCTGCATCACATCTACCCTCAAATTATAAATATTCCAAGCGTAACACAACCAATTAAATATAACCGAGTATACGTAATTAGGCCTAAATTTAATATTTAACATACATATTCGTTAAATATTAAAACTCAATTTCCTTTCTGTTAATATACAAACTACTAAACCGTTATAATAATACTCCAGGATTTTACAAGTATACAATACTAAAATTTAATTAAAGAATTATAACACCATTATTTTTTATAGGTTAAGATTTTTTTATAAGCTTCACGCTGTATCCCGCATACAGCAGGATAGGCAAAAGGAATACAGGGAACGGAGTGTTTTAATACTAACTTATAATATTTATGTATTCGGCTTACTCCAGTTATAGTTTGATAGATGTAATATATCTTCGAAAGCACATTCAATAATCTATCGTAGTTGAGAACTAAGATCAAAAGCTGTTGCTAAGTTAACTAATGCTTGCCGTGGCTCCAGTAAAAAATGGCCTGAAAATATATATTTTTTATATTTACCAGTAGTTTCGGTTATTTGTTTTTCGACTAAACAATGTCTTTTTTCAAATAAATTATATATTTTACATATAATGATCAAGCCAACTCTTTTGGCTCCTACCATCGAACCTACACCTATCACCTGCAGCTCATTCCTGTTAACTAACTAAAACTAAAACTAAAATAACTATATCTATACTTAATTTATAATAAAATCGTAAGTAAAATCGATGTCTGTACTTGGGGGATATTTAAAAAAATGTTATTCAAAAAAACTAATCAGTTTCACGCTGTATCCCGTACACAGCAGGGTAGGCAGAGGGAACCTTGTGTTAAAACACTCCGTCTTCCACTTTCTGCCGCATTCTGGAGGCATTGCGTGTTGTATGGCAGAACTCAACGCCGCGCTTTGCCTCAACACCAAAACGAACGTAAATACACTAGAATATCTAATATAGTTCACGTTTAGTCATATAGTAATATGATCACACGAATATATCGTAACATACAAGCACGTCTCGTTAGGCGGCCAATGATTGTAAAACAACAGAATTAATTGGTCCCCGGCGACTCTGCGAGCTACACTGTAGTGTATATCGATGCACGCTATCGGTATAGATTATAATTTAGAAGCAAATATATGGGACTGGTTTTAGGGTTAGTAAGGTTAATATTTGTAGATATAAATCCAGGTTGAGGTCGTTGTGGATTAACGGATTGTGGGTTCGATTTCTAGTCGGAGAAAAGAATTATTTTCTTTAACTCGCAATGATAAAAGACAAGGCATGGCGGATATTTCCGCCGCTCAACCCTTAATGTCTTTATAATTTATTAGAAAAATAAGATGGTTCTTAATAAAAGTTCACCTTTGCCTACCCTGTTATATTTGCGATATAACAGAAGGTAAAAAAATGATATCCTAGCTTAGTGCTATAGAAGTATCTGTAAGTGAAGAAATATAAGTGTGTAAGTTATACAGATAAAGGTGGAGGTGATTGTTTTGGATTTAACAATCACTCAAATTATTTTACAGACTATTGTTAATCTCAGATACAGGATGTTAGTTCGATCGAATAATAAATTATTTTGCGTTTGCGAATTATGATAACCTCTTGATGGATTGAAATATTTTCGTTGAGGCAAAGTGTGGCGTTGAATTCCGCCACTCAATACGCACTGGAAATTCAGCAGAAAATGGGCAACGGAAATGTCATTTTCCTCTCAATTTATTTCCTTTGCCTACCCTGCTATATTCAGGATATAGCGGGAAGCTAAAAGAAATGAGGAATCGTCCCTTAATCCGCTTACGCTTAAGGCAACGATAATCTGGATCAACGAATAAAGATTTTAGGATAGATAGATATTCTAGGATAGAAGATAGAGTTGGTTTTTACTCGACATTTACCAACTGAATATATTCCTGAACTATAACTAACAAACTTTTACTAAGCCACTTAGTTAGATAATACAACTTAGTATTTAACCGATTCCAAAAAGACGAATGTTCTCAATTTAATTTAATCGACACTAACTTTTTAGAGTAAACCTTGAAATAAATAACTTTAATGTTCTGGACTACATTTTAACGGTTTCATCTCAACAGGTGAAATGAAAACCTGGCGGTCTTCTAAGTAGTTCATTAAGATCTATGATTGCAGTTATATTTCAATAATTTGTTTTTATTTAAAAAATCGAATTAAAAATATATCTCCAAATTAATATATTTAATGAGACACTAGTGATATATGAGAATTTTATCAAAATTGAGAATAAATTTGTAAAATGTCTAAATATTTCAGAAATAACACAGATTTTAAGTGTTGCTTCAGTTTACTATTCAACTTTATAAACATGCACACAAATTTAGGTTATATCAACGTATATTTAAAGTTCAAATTTCTGCAGATTTTTGATTAGTAATTACTGACCTGTTTACTTCTGATTTTACTTCACTAGCCTTTGGAAGTATGCTATGTGAATGTCCTAAAGTTTACGATTAAGTAAGGGGTCGAGTTTCCCCACTAATCATGCAATGTTTCGGATTTGGAAAAATGTTGGTGCTATGTTTTCTTTGTTTACTTTACATATAGATATATAAGATAAGGCAAGAAGAAAAGAAAAAAGAAATAAAAGTAGTAAGCCGTCGAGAAGCTTATATTTCCCACATGCTTTATTTCGCATATGTTGTTGTTTATAACTTCTATAAATAATTTACACAAAAATCTCAGAATACCTTCGTAACATAAAATATTTATATCCGCATATAAATAAGATGTTATTCTATCGTATACGAAAATTATATGGTGGAACTTGGCGTTCATTCTTACTGCTGAACTCGTTACACTGTATTTTTCACGTCTCAAATGAAAAAAAAACACCAAAAAGAAAGTATAGAAAGGTAAATATTTGTGTATATTTAGCTGCAGCCGCAGCCTTATAGGTAATTACTTCGTTCATGATATAAAGTATAGATAATTTACAGTAAATATCAACCATATGTAATTATTATATTAATTTATGTAGATTTATGGAATTGACGTAATTTATAATTATTCATGTTTCAAAAGTGCTCATAGTGGGTTATTTCTATCTTTCCAAAATTACTCATTTTGCAAAGTCGGTTCATAGTATAGCATGTATATCATGTATATATATATATATATATATATATATATATATATATATATATATATATATATCATATACATAGATAATATACGGAATTCAAGGTAAATATTTATAATTTTGTTATAATCTACTCGTAATTACTTTATATCTTAAAGGCATATTGCACGCTATACTCCTAAAGGCATATTGCACGCTATACTCCTAAAGTACGATTAATTAAATTTATGCAAATGTAGATAAGATCTTAGAAAGAAGGAGACCTCATTAATTTTTAAAATAATATTATTTAAGATTAGACCTCTACGTGATCTAGAGATAGTTCGTCTTGACAAATGAACAGACGGACAACAATCTTGTGATCTTATAACGGTTCCATTTTTTTAAGCTAATGCCAATGTGTACTATGCTGCTACCTTTGAAATTAACAATATTAAAAAAAACACGACCACTTCTGAAACTATATAGTAGCGCCGCATATTTTGTTCTCAACTTTTATTAAAGTATGCGAGAGGCAACAATAGCTGTAATTCAAAATATGGAGGAAGAATTTATTTAATGGGCGACGCGAGGGAAGCCTCGCAATTATTTATAAAAGAGAAACTGCTAAAACGCCTGTGTTAATGATAGCTCTAAATATAGCGCTCGTTATCATTTGACTTGTAAATAAAAATGTGGCCGTCAGGGAAACTTTGGTGTTGCTGGACTTGGAGGATTGTATTTTAATGGTAAAATTAAAAATTATGTTCCTTTTGGTTTCTGTTCGGTCTTCTAGAAGAGGCCAAATATGGCGCAGGGGCACAAGCATGTGACTGTATGTTAAATGAGCCATGTTGCAGAGTTCATACTCGAGGTAAAGAAATTTTTAATATTTTCATTTCTCTGGTGTCGAGGCCCTACGTAGTAGTTCTGCCTCTCAACACACAATGCCTCCAGGATTCAGAGGAAAGTGGGGAGTATAATAATAATGATAATAAATTGTGTTCCTAGAATTTTGTTTACTTACCGATTTAATAAGTAGTATTTATAGCTCTTGATTATTATAAAATAGTGATAAATCACTACATATTTAAAGCATGGTAAGATAAAATAATACTGTCTATCTAACACGTACTTACATTACGTATTTAGTTTATTTTGAAATATTATATACGACGCTCTTAATCGGCAATCTGTTGTATTTATAGTGGCGCTTAAGTTAATGTAACAATAAATTATGGGCTCGCTTTATTACAGCACTTGTCGAGTTGTGTAGGCTATAGAGATGAATTACTACCAATCGATGACCGGTAACTGTGGTAAATATATGTATATATTATATTGTAAAACTATAAGTTTCGCTCGCTTAGATTTATTGTTATATTATAATCAAATTATACAAAACATTAACATAAATTATAGGCTATATGTTATTCTGGTTTATAAACTATATTATTGTAAAGTTTCATCTACATCTGTTAAGTTCATTTTGCGTAAAAGTGCAACAAACATACAGTCACGTACACACAATTATAATATTAGTACATTATATCTTATATTTAACGACCTCAATATATGTGATAATATGAAATAAATTCATTTATTAATAATCAATTGTTCCTTCTTGTTCCCGTTACAAGTGCTAGTACCATAGCAATAACTTAAAAGGCTGGTCTATGCAGCTAAATAATATATGAAGATGTAATAAATATATATTTGTTGAATAAACCTAAGATCCGGACCGATTATCTTGTCAGAACAATGGGCCGACATGGATTAGAAGAGCAGACATTAGAATTGATTTGAAATTGGAATTGAGAAGATAACAGTAAAAAGTACACATGATATACAGGGTGGAAGAGGCAGCGCTTCTTTTACTGAAACTGCATATAGGGCAAAATATTTCAAACCCGGAGCTAAAAAAATTTATCAAGATGCCTCAACAGTTTGGACGGAGGATTTTTTTTTCATTTCACGATTTTTTTCCATACCTGTATTTCGTGTCACACACACATACACATACTACTACAAAAATACTTGAATGAAGCGTGTGCAACGTTGCCGCTTTGACAGGTAAGTGTGTGAGTGATAATAATTCACTTTACAAATGGTGTATTTTTTTTAAACTATTATTTTATTATTTATTTTGTTTGAAAAAATAACTTTTTCATTTTTGGGAATTATTTTTTTTTCTGAATTATAGTAGGCTTTTATAGAGTAGTTAAAACTGTGGTTTCATTTAAAGTGGTGCGTTCAATTCCACCCTGTAGATAACCTATAGTACAGTAGATCGTATAATACTATAGTTGATATTGCTGTTCTACCTGATGATCATCTCTAAATATAAATTTCATCTTTGACAAAAACTGGATGCAGAAGGCTGTATTACTTATGTTAAGATGGCATATCGTCGATACATGATGTTCCTTATTGACTGTTCTTACTTCGTACGTCAACGTAATGTTGACTGGTAAACTGTCCCCGCAATTTAACAATGCAGCCAAACTAAGACAGCTGAAACCTAATACTTTAAACGAAACAAGACAGTTTTATCTGAAGTATTAAGAGGCTGGCACAGTGTTCAACAGTGAAATGTGACAGTCAGGGGTTACCTCGCTCTGGTTATAAGACTATACGAGGAGTTGAGTGCCATCGCCCCCTGATTAGCGTACGCAGGGCATTCCCCTGCCAACCCTTCACGACCGTCCATCAAAAGTCGTACTTTTTCATTGAGTAGATTTTTGTATAGCTATTATTTTATAAATATGTGATACTTAATAAGATAAAATTATATTTCATTAATAATTTCATTTTGAAACAAACTACTTCAACATTTTTTGTATATATATATATATATATATATATATATACCACCCTGTTCAAAAAGTAAGGTGACTTTGTATTTTTAAGAAAAAATATTTATTTATTTATCAATATTTATGTTGTCCCCTTCAAAGTAATCCCCCTCAGATACAATACACTTATGC
>DWGR01005618.1:0-10249 GCA_018247715.1 Heliconius burneyi
AATTAACAATAAACATTGCCAAAATAAATACATACAATACAAATAAATTTTCAAAATAAGTACTTGACCTTTTAAAATTGTGTCCGCAACAACCTCTAGCCCCCTAATATATCTGTTAGCGCATCAATATTGTATTCGTTGTTCTAATGTTTCGAGGGTTCAGATTTTCTCCATTACTAGACGCTACTAATAACTCATCGCGACAGGGGCTACCTGTTACTAGGGGAAATGAACTTGTGACCTAATCCTGACTGACCTAAGCCTAAATCTTTATATTGTAACGATTTTAGGTTTCTTATATGCTCTACTTGTTATATATGCCAACATTTTTCTAAAAAAATCTTTAAATTTTAAGAAATTTCATATGGTTTTTACGCTGTATCATCCACTTAGTAAAGTAGACAGGAAGAACCTAAGAATAGTGTTAAGACACTCCGTTCTCATTAAGACACTTGGCTACCTACTTTCCTACGATCTCTCGAAGTAGCGAGCTTGCGAGTGGTCCAACTCAACTCCTCGGTTTATATCTCAATCAGATCGAGAAGCGATCCTCGAGTGAGAATTGCGCCCACAACCTGTCTCGTTTACTCACTTGTGACTACGCCATGACTGGCCTCGAAATATTTTCCGCCCTATACATTTTATATAAATTAATTTTATCGACTACAAATTTAGCGGAAATTGCTCTATTTCTTGTATTGATAACTTTCAGTTTCACTATTGATGCAATGCCAACCAAATATTCAGAGTGGAATAACGTTAAACACGTTGATCGCTTCTCTTAGAGTAAACACTATCGACGGTTGTGCCAGCACTTAGCCGGGTCTCCTTGTAAACTTGCAACTTTCGTATCTCTTATTTGGCAGGCGTCTGCCGTAAGGTTATTGGCAGAAGCGGGCAATTTGATATTCTTGTAGGCACATGCCAGAGTTTCAGTTTAATCGGGATTAATTTTTTTCTTACTTAAAGTGAAATATTAATAATTAGATATTAAAAGTTATTTGTTTTCAATAGAAAATTATTAAATTGGTATTACTAAACTATACATGGATACTAACATTTGTTATTTAGGAATCGGGGTTTTCCGCTACTCTAGTGGCCCGTCAGTCTAGACTAGTTATATTACCATAATATTTCACTTCACTAAAGAATACTTGTACTGTATAACCTAATTCTCTGCAAATACTGAAACCATTTGTTACTTGATTAAGCCCAGCCTACAATAATCGAGTGTAATATATTTTTTCATATTTTTGAACGTGTGGTAAATTAATGTTCACAGGAGCGTGGTGATGAGTGGCTATTTGAGACCCCTAGCAGCCCTGAGGCAGCAGAGACCCCACGCGCGCTGGTTCCATCTCCATGTTTTCCGCCGCGTCATCCCACTGCTTATTCGAGCTACAGGTTTGTAATATTATATATATTCAGGACTATAGATCTTAGTTTAATTAACAATTAAAATTAACTCCATTTAATTATGATTCAAGCGTGATTTTCACATTGCATGTTATATTACTAGCGTCGTTGAATTCCGCCAGTCTAGAATTCGATGGAAAGTGGGGAACGGAAAAGTCTTAATGGAGAATAGTTACGTAACGAGGTTCCTTTTACCTTCCTTACATATGCGGGATACGGCATAAGCAAAAAAAGCTGTGCACTTTAGCAGATTGTCTAGGAGAAATCCCTTATTAAATCCTTAAAGCCAGACTTTTTTATGTTGAATTTACATAAATTAATTTGAATATATACCACACTAATTACCAAGTAGTGCAACATTCGTATGTTGCACTACTAGTTTTCTTTGATATCTGGAATAAATACTTACCTTAAGCCTTCAAATCGATGCACAAACAATTAAACGCGCACTCCTAGAGTACTTTAAAGTACCTGAAAGTGATTAAAGAATTTTTGTTACAGCGAGAACGCGAAGCCAGGCGGCTGGGAAAACTCGGACCAGAGAATAACGGACCTTGCGGCTTCCTTAGTAAGTCTACTTTTTCTATTACTTAGCATGCACACTTAAATGTTACTAAAGGAATGTTCGTATTTCTTAAACTATATTTTTCTACGGTTCGGCTGGAAGGGAAATCTTTCGACGTATAGAGAACTATGCCTCCAAAGACTTCCCATGCTCTTTGCTGAATAGGAAATTGTTTATATAATAAGGTTTTCTTATAATATTTACATTTTAAAGAAAATATGTTTATACCATCAAACATTTACATTTATAAGTACATGATTTGAAAGAGAAACAGTTGTGGTACAGAAGCAATAAGCGTAAGACTGAAACGCAACAAGTTGTGGGTTCGATTTCCACTTGGTGAAATGAAATGTACCTATAATATTTTTATTTCTTTTGTGTCGACTAAGCGCGGCGTTGACCCGCCACTGAATGCGTCTAGAACACGGCGGGAAGTGGGTAGACAAGTTTGTTAATTACTCCCTAGGGAGCCTATCCCGTTACGTTCGGGATAATAAAACATGAACCTGAAAAAAGTATGATAGTTTCTTTAGAATATCTAATATATAGTTCATCACAATTATGTTTCAGAAGGCCCTGGCTATGCCTCCCGCCAACAACTCGCGCGTCAGCGTCGTCCAGACCAGACTTCGCTGCCATGGTCTGGAGGCTGTAAGTTGTATTTTATATTGTAATATTATATTATTCAAAACCTAAAATAGTGATGTAGCGGAAGTGTAAAACGATGATTATTGGGTGGATGAGGTTAAACAATTTCATAGTTGGAGAACGAAATATCTAAACATCATTTTTTTTCTACCATGAATTTGCCATATCATTTGTCGTGTCGGTATGATTTTGATTTCAATTGTTTTTATAAGGTGGAATCGCCCTGGCCGCCTGAAGGGGCTCGCGCACACAATCGTAGCGAAGACAACCGAGCGCTACCACGCCGAGCATCTTTCTGTAAGTAATGATAATAAGTGATATTTGTTCATATCGTCTAATTATTTCCTATATTTCTATACTCTTTTAAGTATAATTAGCTTAGAGCCCTTACCACTGCTATCTGTTTTTATATAATTATGAAGAAATTCGGCTAAATGTACGTTACGCTCGTAAAACTTACTAATACTAATAATTTCGGTAATTTAGAATATTTATTTAGCCAAGCCAGCCGTAGGATCAACGTCTGTTGTAGTACCTATATTATTGTATCAAAAACTAGTTTGTTCAAATAAAAATGAATCTTTAGGGGAATTATCTTTATCTAATGTTATTTACCAATTAAGTATAAATTGGTTATCTCAGGTGGAGCAGTCTCCTCTCGTAATTCGTACGCGTTGCGTTGGAAAGGCACGCTGCCCTGGCGTTGCCTCGACCCCAGTAGCGGGTTCTCGCCTAAAGTGTTCCTCGGGGGTCTACCGTGGGACATCACCGAGCAAACCTTGTTAAATGCGCTAAAGCATTTTCAACCTATGAAGTAGGTATTTTAGTAGTTTTTATAGGGAGTTTATTGAGAATAATTTGTAGGCAATTGTATTTATTTAATTAACATAAAAATGTTGTCTAGAACTTGCCTAAACTATACAGATTTCATGAGTACCGCAATCTCACTAAATATCCTACAGAGGCCAGATGTGCAGGCAAGGACATAAGCTTGCGAACTTGTGAGCTAACATATTTCCACTCGACTAAATGTTTAATTTCCATTTTATTTCCTTGTGGTAACGGGGCAAAGTGTGGTCTTGAGTTCTGCCTTTCAACACCGAAATCCTCCAGAATTTCACGGAAAACGAGGGATGAAAATATCTTAATGTCCTCATTAAGATATTTTCATCCTACTTTGCACTAGGTTCTTATCAACCTTGCATTATACATGGGAAATAACGCGTGAGGCTTATAGCAGCTATTGATTGTACCAAAGTCTTAGAAGTTCTCAATCTGTACCAGGGTGGAGTGGCCGGGTCGTTGCGGCGACGGCTCGAACCCGCGCGGGTACGCGTACGTGACGCTGGAGAACGAGCGCCGCGTGCGCGCGTTGCTGGCGGCCTCGAAAAAGGATGGCTCCGACTGGTACTACCGGATCGGATCGCGGAACATGCGGAGGAAAGAGGTAAAATTGCGTGCTTAATTAGTGACTTGAGAAGTCTTGTCTTGCTTACCATGCCTTTATGGAGGCTATAACATTTCCTATTCGGTGATAAGAGCTTAGATCATATATTCTAGAATGTTACTCGTAATATACGAAATTATGAAAATTATTAACTATTAATAACGTAAAAACATCCACAATAACTGTTCTACTAACCGATTAGTTTTATTCATATTGAATTGAAATATGGTACGTTTAATTTTTCTAGGTACAAGTAATCCCGTGGGCAGTATCTGACTCCAACTGGGTGTCCCCCGGCACCCCTGAGGCCCCCGCCGGCACCTCCGTCCGCCTTGAACCTGCACGCACCGTATTCGTGGGCGCTCTGCACGGAATGCTGTCCGCCAGTGCCTTGGCGACCATTATGAACGATTTATTTTGTGGTGTTGTTTATGCAGGTGAGGAATATGTATCTTACATATTAAGTTAATAGACAAGCAATAATTATTTTGCTAGGGATATATGATTGCAAGAATAACAATATCGTCTATTATCTGAATAAAATAGTACTCTACAGTAAATACTTTACAAAATCTAAAATTCCAACATCTTAAGAAAAACATTATCCCAATTGTCCAGGTATAGACACGGACAAGAACAAGTACCCGATCGGTTCCGGGCGCGTCACATTCGACAACGTGCACTCGTACATTCGCGCCGTATCTGCCGCGTACGTCGAGATATGCACTGAGAAGTTCATTAAGAAGGTAATTGTTATATGATAATTTATTTGCCAATTAATGAAATTAGTGGTATATTCGGCGTATGTGAGGTCAGTTTTGGTGTAGGGGCTCAGGCGTGAGACTATAAGCATGACAGATTGTGGGTTCGATTCCTATTCGAAGAAATTCTTAACTAAATTCTTAGGCACGAGGCTCTAGGCACGAGGCAAACGCCGTGTGGAGTAGTTCCCCCACTAAACTCTGTCTCCAGAATTTGGCAGAATGTGGGTTGAAGTAAATGTGGATTGATTCCTAGGTTACCTTTGCCTAACCTGTTATGTCTGTGGATATATCGTGGAGCTAAAAAATTGATGTTTAGCAATAAGTTTTAACCGATTATTTATGGAAAGTGATTTCGAACGAATGTATTTTTTTAATGTGCTAATACCCTAACTACTTCAACTAAGTAACTCCTCCGATAATTACATTACGCGTATCTAAAGCAACTAACACAACATTGATATTCATTATTGTATTTCTCGTTGCAGGTTCAAGTGGACCCGTACTTGGAGGATTCCATGTGCTCAGTGTGCAACTTGCAGCAGGGCCCTTACTTCTGCCGGGAACCTACCTGTTTTAGGTATGCTATTTTCAAATTAATGATTAATTTATTTTATTAATGGTTTTTCTTAAAGGAAAAAGTAGTTTCTACAATTAACTTTAATTTTCAAATGGAACAAATATCACATTTATATTCGTCTTACCTCAATATTTATGAAACTGGTTTAAATGTAATTCGGTAAAAATATAAAAAAACTGTTTTAATATTCCAGATACTTTTGCCGCTCGTGCTGGGCGTGGCAGCACTCCACGGAGAACCATCATAAACCACTAATGCGCAACTCTACTAAAAACGCACTACGCGCACCTGATGACGGACCCGCGCTGCCGCACAATGGAGGGGATGGTAAATTATATTTTTGTAATTGGCTCCACGCTTTATCTCGTTCAGCGGGATTGACTAGATTAGATCTAGTTTCATAAGTTTTCTCCTAACTTCAGGAGGTATTGCGTTTTGAGTGGTAGTACTCAATGCCGCGCTTTGCCCATCAACAAAACTCGTAACCATCGCCACTCAAAAGGAATCACTATAGCGCAAATAATGATGAATGAATAACAATTGATATTTTTTCTTTTATAGTTCCTCCTCCTACATCCCCCGCGCCCCACGGCAACGGTGGCGCTGAAGGAGACTCTGGCATTAAACCGAATCTCACACATACAACTTAACAATTTGAAATTAGGCCTTAATTTTTAAAATTTTAAATTAACAATTTTATAAAAATATATTTAGTTTTGGCTTTTTATTAAAAAATAGTTATGAAATTTCAACTATCTTCTTATGCATCATATAGAAAGAAGCAAATAACGTGTTTTTGGTAATGATTTTTGTTCATTCAGTATATACCGTAATTATAAAATCTTTCAGTTATGCTAAAAACATTCAAATCTTATTGCATATTGCCTTTTGCTTAAAAATGGATATTGCTGTAGTTCCTTTTATATAATGTTCATATTTATTTGCTTAGTGACGTACCATTGCCCATATTTGTATAAAAGCTCTCGCATTGTTGTCGAGCCGCTATTAAGTTAGGCGTTTCGTCAGATTATTATTGATTGTAATTCGATTATATTTTATTTTTTTTTTCAATTTTAAATGTTGTATAATTGTTTATTTTTTTATGTTAATGTTACTAGCAATTTGATTTTGCTCGACATTGTCTTAAAAGTTCGGTTTCGCTAGAATTATAGAATTATGTGATTATTCAAAATGTATAATGCCTAACCGTAAACTAGTGATGTGCCTAAATTATAGATTTTTAAAAGATTTTAATGCCTATTAGTCTTAGGCGATATTCGCTGTTACCAATTTTTAAAAGTTTTTAATCGCTCAATGTACATCAAGGGATTTTTATCAGATTTTAGGAGAAACGCTAATTTTACGCTATGGTAATTGATTTTTTAGTGTACAGTATTTGATATACTGCTATAAATAAATCATATTCAATATATCATTTGTTTTATTAATTCTTCCTTTATTTACCAATGTTTGGTTATTTTTTAGCTTTAAACTGAGAAAATATTATAGGAATTTGTATATAAAAAATGGAGAAAACTTATTTATCAGTAGTGTTAAAAATGGGTATATTAAATCGCAATTCGAGTATTAATATATATATTTTTTCAAATATCTTTGCTATTAAACTTCGTCTATTAATCAATAATATAATGAGGTTAACAGATTTGGCATAACTATGAAAACGCTGACTGGTATTAAATACAAGTCGGTAATGAGTCGACAAGTATGATGAAGCTGGATTTCAGTGGGATGGTATAAGAGTTCTTCAGTTGGATGGAAGTAAGACGAGTATGACGAAAGTGGATGGCGTGAATTCTTTAGTGGGATGGAAGTAATACAAGCGTTATGCAACTGTTTATATTCCCGTCGTTTACAAAATTGTGAACGACTTACAATCGATGTCCGCTATTTTATACTAATTTTTTAAATACAAATACCCACTTTTACAATTGAAACACGTTCGATTGCTCGATATCAAATAATTATACTTAAAAATAAAAGTACTATACTTTATATGCTAATAAAAATTATTATTAACTAGCGGCCTGCCAGCGGCTTCGCCTGCTTAAACTACATGATCATAATAAACATTTAATAAGCAGAATTGACTGACAGTCATAATGTGTTGATGTCAATAACTAATTTAATTTACTCGTTCGGATACCTTAAATGTTAAATTATTATTGATTTGTGTGAGGATTTATAATATTCTTTGTAAAATAACTGTATTGATTGCAAATAACAAACAATACTCAAATCGAATCGAATAATCCAATGTCGAAATCGAATTCAAAATAATTCAATGAATCGAATATGTATCGAATCAAAAATATTTAATTGAACCTCCTTGTTTTGAAAGTCGGTTAGAAAAACAGATTTATCACAAACAAATACAGATTTATTATAAGAACAAGTATAGTGTATGGATTGCTTTATATTTGCAGGCAAACTCATGCCTTGTATTCATTCAAATTCCCATAACTTTTTTTAATGAACCGATTTTGATAAAACAAACTTAAAATGTTAAGTTTGAAGTAAATCGGTTCAGTATTTTAGAAGATTAGCGTGACCACATACAGACAGACAATAAATAAAAAAAAAATTGTTTCCATTATTCTTTTTAAGTATCCCGCTATCCAATTCAGTCAAAAATATTAAATGTACAGACATAATATTTTTACTATTTTATTATATATATTTAATGTTAATGAATTTTATTTTTTTAATGTTAGACTAACACAAGAATGGTTTCTCTGTAAATAACGAAGAAACAATATTCAATGTTATTATTCACAAGGTTGTCTTTAGATAACTCTTATCAATTTTATTTCATTGTATTCACTATGTGTTAATTTATCATACTAATTGCCAACTGTCATTGTATTTATGTATTAAGAAATCTGAATTACCTACCTGACTAGGCGCGCAATTTAATTAGACAAAGGATATTTTCCTTACATATATAGATTATGATTTTATTAAATTATTATAATATTATAATTATGATCATAAATTATTACTGTTAATTAAATCATGTCATATAAGACGGAATAAATATTAAATAGTGGATATAATGCAAGTATTATATTATCTGTTACACAAGCTCCTATTTTGACTCTATGATGCCTTTAAATGTTCCAGTAGCGATTTGAATATGGGAATAATAGAAATAGCAGTTTCGCGTTATGATTATTATTTTTACTTTATTTGTACACCACAATAGGAATAAACATACACATACATATTAAGTACAAAATGTACAAAAGGCGGTCTCATGGCTAAGTAGCTATCGCTTCCAGACAATCTTTAGAGCGAAAAGAAGCTGTCATAGTTATGAGCAGATAGATAGATAGTATAATTAACAAAAAAAAAACAATACAATACATATACTTTTACATATAGTTAAATACATAGTTATAATATAATAAAATACATAGACTATTATATAATACACAATTAAATATAAAAGAAAGATAAATATCTATACACACAAATAGATACATACATGATTTATACTATACTCAATGTCAACATAACCAATTTAAGAGGTCATCATAAAGTGATGTCTCACAGCTTTTTAAATGATAACAACGATCTTGCCTGCCGAATACTTAATGGTAAATTATTCCACAGTTTTATAGATTGTACTGTAAAGGACTGGTTATATTTAATTACTTGTCGTTCAGCAAATTGCTCATTTATATATTCTGATAGTGAGAACAAAAGAGATCATATACGTACAGGCTTATTATGGTAAATTTTTAACATTTCCTTAAATAGATAGTTATAAAAAAATCTTGTAATATATATACTATATACTAATCCACTGCCACTGGTGGTCGCTATGGTGGACAGAAAAAGTCGTTTCTTAAGGCACTTTGACCTCCACTTCACTTTGAATTCATTAGAAATAAAACAAGTAAACAGTATATAGACGTATATTTCTGGCATTTTCAGTAAAACTCATCAAAGCTCATGCTCATGTCGGACATGTTAGTTACGTCTCTGGCGGGAGTCGCGGGGGTGGCGGGCGCGGGGGTGGAGGCGGGCGGGGAAAGCGATACCACCGGGAACGAAAACTGGGGGACTTCTTCTTCTGTAAATTAAAAAAATAAATTTAATTAACATAAGGTAGGCAAGGAAGACCGTTCCCATTTTCCAAAGTGACGGAGCTCAACAAGGAAAAGAAAATATTTAATATTTAATTTCCTTCAGTGGGAATCGAACCAACAACCTGTTGCTGTTGCGTTTACAGTCACACTTGTGAGCTTGTGTCCCCCACACCGCACCACGATTGGCCTCAATTAAGTTTGGTATGTTATTTTTATCGATCGATTCCCACTTGGGAAATGAATTATTTTCATTTCCTCATTCTCATAAAAACATAAAGCGCGCGTGCCGCCACTCAATACACACTCTCTCAAAAAAAATGGGTAAAGCGTAGGGAGCAGAGTTCTTACACTAGGATGTTCCAAAAAAAGATAAAAACAATAACTCAAACCAGTAAGAGCAGCGTCCACTCTATCAACAATCGCATCCAGCAGCGCCAATGCGACAACATGATCCGGATCCCTCGCCAGCGCCGCGTGTAGGGCGTCAGCTGCCTCCGCCTCCCTACCGAGTAGGGCCAGGCACAATCCCCGCGCAGCGAGTGACCCAGCACGTGCGGGACGTAGGGCGAGTGCTCGAGCGTGCCAGTTGAGTGCCTCTGCAGGACGGTTGAGTGCTCGGCTCGCGTGCCCGAGTGCATCTAGTGTGGCCGCCCAACGAGGGTGAAGCTGAAATATATATAAAGGGTTTTCTATTAGGGACATAACAATTTCGTATCTTTA
>DWGR01005619.1:0-10249 GCA_018247715.1 Heliconius burneyi
TTTCCTTCCACGCGCCACGGAACTGTGGAATGGCCTACCCGCGGCAGTGTTTCCAGGTCGATATGATATGGGTACCTTCAAAAAGCGCGTCTACCTCCACCTTAAAGGCCGGCAACGCACCTGTAGCACCCTGGTGTTGCACGGGGTCGTGGGCGGCGGTGATTACTTACCTTCAGGTGACCCGAATGCTCGTTTGCCTTGTCCTTTTACCATAAAAAAAACCAGATAATTATACAAAAAAGCAATATCTTGAATAATCTCGAAAGTGCACTTTTAAGTGTTCGTGGCTCCTCTTATAAAAAAACATACAATCGAGTTTAATTAGAAAATTTATCCATATTACGTTAGAAATGCATGATTCACAGAAAAAAATGTTTAAAAGTTACCTCTAAGCGCGGCTTTGAATTCCACCACTCAACACTCAATGCCTGCACGGAAAGTGAGGTACGAAAGTGTTTTAATAGGAACGCAGTGTCATAACACTAGAATTCCAGACTTCCTCTGTCTAAGCTACTATAAGCGGGATACAACGTGAAGCTAAACAAATAGAAAATAACAAAAAGTTACCTCAAGAATTGCCTCAGTGAATACCAGCTACAGGAAGACCAGCTCTTGGGCTGTTTATCCTGATAATATTTTAAAGCCATTATATTTTGTTGACTCTTACATTGATTATACGGCGGTCCATCATGTCTTATGCCTAAGCTGGAATAGTACAAAAAATATATATTAATTAAAGCTATAACATTAGCCGATTGAGGCCTTCGTGGCGAAGCGGCACTAAGATGTGACTGTCTCGCGACGATCGTGAGTTCGATCCTCAATCGAGGAAGTGAAATATTTATTTACGTTTATATTTCCATTTCTTCGCTCTGGTGTCGAGGCAAAAGCGTGGCGTCGAGTTCTGCCACTCAACACGCAATGCCAGAATTCGGTAGAAAGTGGAGAACGGAGTGTCATAACACAAGGTTCCCTCTGCCTACCATGCTGTAAGCGGGATACTGCGTGAAGCTGATTTAATGTTTGATTTAAAAGATTAGCATAATTTAGCTTAATATTTTGAAATTATACAGAAGCTCCACGCCTTTTTTTTTCAGAGTATGCCCGGGGACCTAGTGTTAAAACACTCCATCCCCCAATTTCCGAGTAACTTTCAAGACATTTTGTTTTGAAGGGCGGAGCTCAACCTTGCTTTGTCTTGTAACTAGTGCGAGAAAATAAAAAAAATCTTTCCTAGTTTATCGAACCTACAACTGTCGCACTTAAAATCTTTTAGGCTTCGCCGCAGTCGCGTAATTGACCGAAATACCTAATTTTTCAAGTAGGTACATAATCTAATCATTTTGACGATAAGCAACAAGCGTTTAGCTATACGATTAGTGTTTTGACCTAATTTCAATAAATTTAATTACATAAGAAAATAAACTAAGCAATAATATATCAAAATTAACATAAAATATATTAAATAATAAAAAAAAATCCGATTGTACGTTATATTAAACACTAAAAGGGTATTTGTCGAAAAATTCAATAAAATCTGCTTAAAAATTACATTGCAAGTTGAGTAGTGGAACTCAACGCTGCGTGGGCTCACCCTCTGGTGATCCCATCACCTCTGTGATGGGATTAAAATAAATATAAATTTTCCTCTGATAAGGTGAGTGGGGTCGAATGCCCATTGTGTTTACAGTCCGCACTTCTAAGTAGACATACCTGTGACCTATTTCGTGTGCCAGCAGAAAACCACTGAGCTTGGGATCCCACTCTATTATGGCACAACTTTTCTTAACATTGCATATTCCCCTCGTGTAACCTCGACCTGTAAGTATTAAGTTAAAATGTTAAAAATTGTGATTAATATTTATTGTGGTAAATATTACAAAGCACACGTAAAAAGGTTGTTTTTAAGCATTTGTATATGCGCGTAGATTTATATATAATATAATAATATTAAAATATCCTCTTAAATAATTAAGGATATTTAATAAACCATACTGTATCAACTTAATATTAGATTATGAAACATAATCATCCTACTATATATTAGTAAAATTAGTTCACAACAAACTTCTTAAAATTATTTACTTATTTGAAATCTTTATTTCTTTCAATAAGTTTCTTACTGTTTACTTATCTGGAATCTTCAATTCTTCCAGTTTAAATATATCCAGTTGAAATATATCGTTAGTACATCTTTTTAAAATTTTCATTTGTTGTCAAAGTGGTTGTATCTTTGAATTTGCAGCGCATCATTTACTAAATAAATATATTTTATTATTATCATAAGATGCTGCTGCTTTTATGCAGACAATACAATCATTTATCTATTCCAAAATGAAGACCATTTAAGTGGTGTCCTTGTAGTTGCTTTAATAAAATTCACTATTGATATGAAAATATCTACATAGATATCAAAACACATTGGTCCTTCAAACACTTAAACCTGAAAAATAAAATGAATTCTGCCTGTTATGTTAGATGTCCTGATACATCATACTGTGATAGTGCTTATATAAAATAGTATTTTAAAACTTAATATTACAAAATAATACTATTGTGTACCACAATTTCATTGTATTTTGGTTCCAGAAATTTATAAGCACAATGCATATAGTAGGGCAGTATCACTGTCCTGTGTACTCTTAGCATGTCGCATTAGCACCTTACTTTTAGGTTATTACGCATACCTAAATATTTTGTCTCTGTCAAGTCTGGTATTTTGCCAATTTCTGTTTTAATAACACTAAAATATGGTATTTCTTTCAATTCATAATATTTATTTATTATTTAAATTTCTGTTTAAGTAATACCATTTAGCCAAACTGTATCTTGATCGGCTTACCTTCAGTTTCTATTTTATTGTTTTTCTGGTCTTTCTGATCTCTAATGGACTTGTTTCACAGTCCTTTTATTTTAAAACTTCTAAGCCGTCAGCTAGGCTATCAATATGTAAATCTCTTATGTAGTGTCCCAGTGCTTAGTGACTAAGTAGATATCTATAAAGTTTGTTCTCATAAGCCTGGAACAACAGATGTTATTCCGACATTTAGTCAAACTGTTGAAAGCATCATATAAATGCCTGTTGATATACCTGTGCTCTGCTACCACCATGTTGGTAACCTGGTTAGGTCTGGGAAGCTTAGGGTAGGTCAAAGAGTTTGAAAGTATGCTAATGTATCTCCTGGTTTTCAATGATCCTCAAAACACCATTCTCTGACTGTAGTATTTAGTAATTGAAGCGAACTTGTCATTATACTTTTGTCATCCAAGATGGTATAATTTGCATCTATGAATAAATTTTACTGAATAACCTTTTATCATTACAATTGTAACAATTTTATAAACATATTGAATTTTTCATTTTTTCTTTCCTATCCAATTGGTATTCTTTTTCTATTCTATTATCTTCTCTACTTAATATTATTCTTTGTATTAGAATTAATATCATATCTGATCTATTTCTTTTACTTATATGTTATACCTTTTTTATATATGAAAAAATCCTAAACATCTCTAGGGTTCTTTAAGTATTATTTCTAAAATATTATTTATTTATCTTCACACGCTTCATTCAATAATCACAACACTTTCGATCAACAGTTATGTGGAATAGTCACAGTCAGCCAGCTTACCAAATTATCAAATTATTTAGCTCACACATATTTTGTTCAATGTTAGATATCTGCCTCGGCAGATGATATTTAGTTTCATTTTATTAGTTACAAAACCCTTTGTTATACTGGAATAAATCTACAAAAACGTTTCAAACTGGTTCCTGTAGTCTGTAGTCACTTATTGACATTAACCAACCTCTGTGTTTGTTGATCACAATACTACAATACTTGTTAATGTGCATTTTCAGCGACAAGTTCAATATTTTAATATCACTAAGCTGTAGATCAGATCAAATTCCTATAGAAACTAAACTCCTTTATATAAAAATATTTTACACAGAATTAATTATTAATATGAAATCTTTATCTTTTATCTTTTTTTTTATGAAAGAAAATTTTGTTTTTTTATAAATGTTGTTATGAATGACAGATGACAGCGCCATAGAGAATAGGCCATACATCACTTTCAGAATAAATATTTTTCGCAGCAAACTAATGCCTTGAATTCATTAAAATGACGATAACTTTTTTTTTTAATAAACCGATTTTGATGAAACAAATTTGTTTTTATGTTAAGTTGAGTTAAAACAAAGCAATTGGTAAAAGTTTGAAGTTAATCGGTTCAGTATTTTCAGAGATGTTCGTGACCATACATGCAGACAGACAGACAAGAAATTAAAAAATATATTTTTGCTAACTATTATTCTTTTTAAGTATCCCTCTATCCATTTTGGTCAAAAATATTAAATGTACAGACAAAATATTTTTACTGTTTCATTATATATAGAGATAAGAGATTACAAACTTAAAAAAAAATTTTGAGGAGAATTTGAAATACTCCGATTAAAAGTTTAACGTTTTAATTAAAAGTTTAAGTTAACCGTTTTAACAAAATAATTGATAGTTAACTTACAAATATAAAAAGGCCAGTTGTGGCGCAGGGGCACAAACTGTGAATGTAAACCGATTATTTGTGTGTTCGATCCCCACTCGAGAAATAAAATATTCATTTAAATTTATATTTCCATTTCTTCACTCTGGTGTCGAAGCAAAAGCCAGTGTTGAGTTCCGCCACTCAATACACAATGTCTCCGGAATTCGGCGGAAAGTGGGGAACGGAGTGTCTTAACATTAGATTCCTTCTGACTACCCTACTGTGTGCGGGATACAGCGTGAAACTGATTTATTATTTTATTTATTCATACCTGAATTACTCTTAACTTTCCTTCCATTATTCACATGGAACAGATCCAAACCAGTCAACAGTACGGAGTAGTACCAAGTTTTTTGTGTCATTTTCTTCACACTTTGCCATTCACAATAACTTTTCAAATATTTAGGAGCATTCTCATCTACAGCTACTATTCTGTTGTTTCGTAGAAATCTCGTATCAATCAACTTAAATTGTATAGTTTGGTTCAGACTTGGATGAAGGAACAATTTTCTAACATCTTCTAAGAGTTTGTGAGAGATGGTCTTTAATTTCTTTCTCGTATTCGATCGGTAGATGGTAGCTAGTTTTTTAGTCAGAGGTTGGTCTATGTGGATCATGATTTTTATTATTATTTCATTTTGTTTGATTACATTTTTGTCTGTTTGTTTATTCGGCACCTGAAAAAGTTTTTAATTAAATTATTAACATAAATCAGATAATGTTATTTATTTTTTAGTCACCGAGTGAATATAAAATTATCATTGTTTATTATATAACAGTTTCCTAGAGAGTGAGAAACGAAGTGTCTTAACACTAGGTCGTCTCTGCTGATTCTCTCTCTCTCTCTGATTTGATTGTTTTGATTAGCTAAAATAAAAGTATTACATAAATAAGTTTAATAATCTTATTCTACCATTATTGCTCTATTAAAATCAGTAGGTACTGCCGGCAAGAGTGGAACATAACTTGCATCTGGAGCTTAAAAATAAATCGATCTTTAAAACTTTGCTTATTTATAGTCTTCCGTTGAAATGTTTAGAACATATGCTTCGAATATGCTTGATGCAGTTTTGATGGGTCGATGAAATCTTAGTAGTTTTATACTTGAAATTATGACTTATTTGTTTATATAATATTTTATGTTTTCACGCATATCTTGTTGATTTTTTTATGGAAAAGACAAACGAGCGCAATAATGTGTATGTACATAAGAGTTCCGTTGCATAAAGGGGTCTTTTGAGGTACGGAACCCCAAAAACGGTCAGCACGAACCATTTCCCTAGCTCTTCACTCTATTTAATATAAGTCTCAAGATTTGATTTGGTTATATATAACAGTACTATCTGAAAGTAAGCTAAGCGTGTAACTAAAAAAAATCTGAGGTCCAATATCGAACTTCGTATTCCAAATGAATAATTAACTTGATCCAAATAGGATTTCCAATTCTTTTATCAATGAAGTCAAAAATGATGTATTCTTCATTATTGAACTTGGCTCTCATTTTACATTTAGGTTTTTGATTCTAGCCTTATCGACTACACCAATGTGTAAATTACTCCAAAAGTTGTTTGCTCTAGATCACACATATAGCAAAGATCGAGATATACGAGTACATCGAATTTTACGAACTATGCTGAAACTATCTTAGACTAAATAAACTTTTTTGTGAGAAAATGAAGAAACAGATTCTTGAAATCTTTATAAACACGTCACTTGGTGCTCATGATATAAAGCAGCGCAAAATTATTTTAAGCTGATTAAATATATAAAGAAGAAATAAGTCATTGGTGACGCAGGGGCACAAGGTTGTGGGTTCGATGTTTGATGTGTGCAACCTCCACTCTCGGAAATCGGCGGGAATTAGGGGCACTAAAGTGTTAATAGGTTCCCGGGTTACTAAGCACTAGATGCCTTCTGCCAATGAAAATATTAAATATATTTTTCTTACGAATGGGAATCGAATCCTTAACTAACGCATTTACAGTCACACAATTGGGCCTCCGACGGCCTCATATAAGATTTTAGTGCATTAAAATGGTCAATGACAATCAATGAATATTTTTTCTTTATTAGAACACTGAAGCAGTCGTAGCGCAGCGGCACAAGGGTGTGACTGTAACGCCACCGTTGTGGGCTCGATCCCCACTCGGGGAAGTGAAATATTTATTTACGTTTATATATCCATTTCTTCGCTCTGGTGTCGAAGCGCGGCGTTGATTTCTGCTGCTCAATATGCAATACCTCCAGAATTCGGCAAAAGTGGGGAACGGAATGTCTTACTTAACACTAGGTTTCCTCTGCCTACCCTGCAGGGAGAACTAAGAATTATCCCTAAATTCCCATGGGAATAGGAAATAACTATTTTTTTGTTTATTTATCAATTTAACGCGATATATATATATATAAAAATAATTAACCAAATGTCCTTCCCTAATAATGACATAACATTGTTTCATGAATTACCTCACTGTTTACGTCATTTATGTCAACCGCGTTAAGATTGATAAATGTTGAATTTATGAAGGTTACTTTGTACTCGTAGTGTTAAATGTCTTATTTGTCATAGTCTCTTTATCATAACAGATAGTAGTAGCACGTGTCTCTGATATCCACTTTCCATTCGTTAAGGCATGGTGGGTGATGGACCTCAACCTTTTTATATAAATAAACTAAAAGTTTAAAATAGGAGTCGTGGCGCAGGGGCACAAGCGGGTTATTTTAAATGCAACGGGTTGTGTGTTCGATTCCCAGTAGATATTTTTTTTTCATCTCTAGTAACGAGGTAAAGCGTGGGGTTGAGTTTCGGCACTCGCAATGTCTCCGTAATTCGGCGTGAAGAGGGGAAAGAAATATTTGAGTTTTATTTAGATTAGAAAGAATTATTAATGTAAATAATTAGTTATTATCTTAAAACGAAAAGATTGAAAAAATCTAGATAATTTCTATGTCAAAAACATATAATTTCTATGTCTAAAATGATGAACGATTAAATGTTAATTAAACTTTTTTTTTGAGGCCATTACAGCACAAATGATTCGGTTCGATTCCCACAACGGGGAATGAATCATTATTTCTTAATATTTTTATTTCTTCGCTGTGATAACAAAGAAAAGCGCAGCGTTAAGTTCCGGTACTCAGCAGTCAGCACACAATGTCTCTTAAGTCCGGCGGAAAGTATAAATATCTACATACTGAAAAATTTAATTACTTTCTCTAAGTAAATGTACAATTTGATATCAATTAATTTTTTTTATGGCCATCATGGCACAAGCGTGTGATTGTAAGCATTATGGTTGTGGGTTCGATACAAGCAACTGAGGTTTGTGCTTCACGCCACGACTGGCCTCAAATATGTTTTTGGTATTATAAAGAGCGGAGATATAAATAATTACATATTTATATATCTATGAAATAAAAAATATATACGAAAAAAAATACAAACCCGAACCCCGTACCCTAAATCTATAAAAAAGATCCAAATAAATAACCAGCACACTCTCATTGCACTGCACTGTATCAAAGCTTTGGTAACACTAAGCGATGCTTGAACTTCTATACGCGACTGGCGATTAAACCCCGTTCACAATATAGCGTAACGTAAAAACCGAATATTTATTTATAAATTTATCGCAATATACGTTATATTGAATAGGAAATTACGTGTATTCCCTTATAAGGATGGTGTCACATTATAATTGTTGGATGTGTTTGTAAATTTATTCAGAATAAATATGTTACTAATGTAATAGCTTTATAGCAAACATTCATTATAAGATATTAATTTTGGCCTAATAATTGTCAAAATTTTATGTTTTGATTAAAAATTTTAGTAAAGGCAAAAATTAAAAATAAATATACATCTGTCATTTCAGTGGACTAAAAAAATTAAATGTATTAGGATAAAACCAGTCCGAGCGTTCTGCTTTACAACGATGCTAAGACTCATATCAATTGTATAAAGTTTAAATCTAACGAAAAAAATCAATAAATAAATAAATAATAATTATTATTTTAAAAATGTAGGAAAATGCATTATAATTATGATAAGAATTTCGCCTTTTATATTTATTTCTTAATATCTTCACCGAATAAACACGAAATCTCATCGAGACAGTGTAAACGTCGTCCGCGCTATTCGTTTATCTTCAACATACATATCTATGAGATATTACTGTAACGGTTGGATACTTTCAATTTCAATTTGGTCTTATTGCCTTAATCGTTTGCGGTACGATTTAAATTGGCTAAGATTACCATTTTTTTATAATATAGCTACTAACGTCGTTTACAGTACTTTATATATAAATATTTGCTTTTCTTCAGCCCGGTGGTCCATCCACCACTAAACGTGGCCTACGTGGCCTCATTAAGTGCCTGCTATCCCGACAACTATCCCAATTTTGGGTAGCTGATATCCATCCGTTGCCAGCCATCTTTTTTTATCATAAATTTGATTTAAGCTTAAAAAATGATTTACGATTCGGCATCAGCGTGGTGCTTATTCGTGCAACGTCAGTGACTTTCTTTTCTTTATTTAGAAGTAATTAAAAAGTATGACAGTGAGAAGTCTTTTTTATGGAAAAGTGAAGATAGACGTACTCAAACGAGGAAAAACTAACGCAGGTAGGCCTTCCCACAGTTTAATGGCGCTTGAAAGGAAGTTCCGTCGAAACCGCTCAGTAGTGGAGTGACACGTATCCAGGTGGTGTGGATGTTATTTGTGCTTATAAAGTACTGTACGATTAGCAAATTCGGCGGCAGGTAACAGGTGAAACAGTTCTCAAGCACACTCCTCATGATAAATGTGATAGGGACGCATAGAGTCTTTGAGTTGGCACTGTCAAAGTGTAGTTGAACTTTTCAACTACAACTACAACCTATGGTGTCTGTCTGTACGCTAAAGTTCTTCTTCTAATTCTAAGGGTGTAAATTTTCATATATTTTATTTTTGTATTTTTTTTTACGTTTTGTTCTCAATCGGAAATTAAAGCTAGAACCGTCGCATTTATTCTAAATTTGCCACTACCAAAATTTAAAGTATCTATTAAAAAAAATTATAACAAGTAAAGCTTATTACACTGTTCAAGAATATTTAGAGAATAAATATGCATGGAATTAATGTCTGTTGGATGTCATGCAGGATAACTGCCAGCTAATGTCATAATTAATTATACCATTGACTTTGAAAAGAGCAACTGTTGAGTTTCTTGCCGGCTCTTCTCAGCAGAACTGTCTTCCGAACCGGTGGTAGCTTATATGTTCACTCGATGATTGAAAAATGCTTATATTAGAATTTGAAGAAATAATATCTTAAGCTTAGCCATTTACGCTGTCGCTAGGCCACCGCAATTGTCTTATAAGAGTTAGTCTTCAAATATTTTAGTCGCTTGGGTAAATATACGCCGCCTCCTTGTGTGCATATGTTGCACACGTGTGTTGTTGTTATGGAAAGAAATAAAATTTGTAATTTTAATACTTCACCACATTTTTAAAAGCTGTCGCCGTCGTGGTGCAGTGTGACAGCGTTTCACTATAAATGCGGCGGTCGTAGGTTCGATACCCACTCGGGGAATGATTACAATAATTCGACGTTGACTTGCTATTTTTCGACAATGGCGGAAATTTAGATTGAAATTGTTAAACAACTAGACTCCCACTTTTAACTCTGTCATGCGGAACATGCGTGAAGTGGTTTTCTTCT
>DWGR01005620.1:0-10248 GCA_018247715.1 Heliconius burneyi
CTATTTATAATAATGAAACGTTAGACTGACAGACTATTGAGGTGTAGTTTTGAATGTACATATATTATAAAACTGCTAAGTAAAGATTTGAGAATTTTAATTGAGGATCTAAATCCAATTTATTGAACGTTACCCAGTTAATTAAATGTTATTACATGTACATAATGCTGAAATATATACAATTTTGAGAGACACTACTTTTTCGATGGTAGAATTAACTTTATATCGAAAAAAAAATGACGAAATTAAACGCTGCACTTTAAATCAAGAAAAAATATGTTCTTTAGATAGACTAGAACTACAAACCATCGTCGCTTAGTAATTTTTCTTTCAGCTCTAGCAAGGTGGTATATTTCACGAGTTGGAATCGAACCCATAACCCGATGGCCTCGTTTTATTAATATCTAAAGACATCTTTACGACGAAATTGCGAAATATTACCTTTAATATTTATCTAGATAAAAGGAATCTTTTTACAATATCCAATAATTCATCGTAAATTGTAGCATTGCGTGAGAATTCAAATATAAGTAGTTCCTTTAGTATATAAGAAAATTAAAAAGCACTCGCACGCAAGAAAATATGGATAATTTTTTTTTGTACCTTTTAAAGTAACTCTTACATTCTAAGGGAACGTAGTATTATTATTAACAGATTTCAAAGAGAGCTTGCTCTTGTAAAAAGACACGAGCAGCATTGAGTTCCGCCACAGAACATGCAATGTCTCATAAATTGGGGCACAAAGTGTCTTACTAGTAGGTTCTCTCTGTCTACCGATTATATTTACTTAGTTGCGAGTTATAGCGTGAAGCTAGAATTAAATATTGTGTTTTATTCCTGTTGTTTACATATTGCATAAATTTTCATATCATATTATTTTTATCATACATCATTTATTGTATGCATTAAGTAAAAAACACCTATATCCAAAATATATATTTTTTAGATTCTTATAGTGAAACTATGTAATTATGTTGTACCAGCGACCCATTAAGATAATTCAGATCCCCACTTTCCCGAAAAATCTGAAAACGTGTATAGTAGCGAATCTTAACACCACGCATAAACTCGCTACCAAAGCGGGCAATTAAAAATATTAAATATTACATTTCCTGGAGTTGGATTAGAATCCACAACATGTCACGTTTACAGTTGCACTCTCTTGCCCCAGTGGCACGACTAGGGTTCATCATATTATTTACTCAAAGTGCTTTAAGAAAAACCAACTGGTTTCAAAACCAAAAACCGAATCGACCTTTTTGTAATTCCATCAAATAAAATAAGGCTTTCAACGTTTTAGAATTCGATATGTAAAAAGTTTGCTGTAAAAGTTTCACGCCAGCTTTTACACATATCGGTTATCTCCGTGAAATATTTAAATACTTTGTTTAATTTACTCTTTGTGGTTCATAGAGTGGTTTGGTAATATTTTTTTTATTTATTTCATTTTCATCATTGAGGCAGGCGTGGTGCAGGGGCACATGGGTGCGATTATAATTTCGACGGTTGTCGGTTCGACTTGGGGAAATGACATATTTATTATTTTCATTTCTTCGCTCTGGTGACAAGGCCTAGTATTACGTTAAGTTTCGCTACTCAACTGGAAATGTCTCCAGAATTCAGCGGAAAGAATCTTTATTTCAGCTGGGTTTCATAGCACTAGGTTCCCAGGTTCCTTTTAGCCTACCTTGCATTACACTAGTTTCGATTTGAATTCAATATAAATGTACTCGTAGGTTCGTTTTTAACATGTATGAATATTCTCATAAAAGACTTCCTCTGCGTGCCCAGTTTTGGCAAAGATCTCCTCCAAATTCTTCTAATCTATTATTTGCTTTCCATGAAAATGTCTACATAAAAACTATTGTCTGCTTCAAGCTGCATCCAGCTTATAGCAGTGTAGGTAAAAGGAAGCTGGGAGCTTGGTGTTAGGACGCCCCATTCCCATTAAGGCACTCCTGTTACCACATTTCCGCCGAGTTCTAAAAGCATTGCGTGTTGAATCGCGGAACTAAGCGCCACTCTCTGTCTTATTACAAGAACAATGATATGCAAAACTAATTGATTTCACCGAGTGAGAATCGAATACATAACCACTGCGTTTAAAGTGTTGCCGTACTATGACGACCTAATTTAAGCCACAACAAAATATTAAATAATCCCCCTTTTTAATCAACCGCGACGAAATTACTTAAAATAATTACTTAATTCACTTACGTTAAATGAAACTGTACTTTAAGATTAGCAGAGACGAGCCAAAGCTAATGGTACTGTGCTGCCCAAAATATTACCATAATTAGGTACTTGAGGTCTCTCTCATTATAATTATAAATAGTCCGCCATCTTTTTTATTTAATGTAAGCGTGATGGTTGTGGGTTCGATTTTCACTTAGGGTAATTATTTTTTTCATATCCCCACTTTGGCAGATGACCTTTGCTTCCGCTATTAAATACGTAATATATTGTAAATTGGGTGAACCGTTACTTTCCCCCTAAGAGTAGTGTCCTAATTCTATTTTGTTTAATCTGTTTTGCGGCATAATATTTTCGTGAGAACCTAATGATGGATTATTTTATAAAGCAAGTGTTAATGTTTTATGCCGAGCGACATAATCCGAAGTTGAATTTAAGCTTAGCTTAGCTCGTATTTATATTTTAGCGTGAAACTTTTTAAGCATTGCTGGATTTAAATCATATTTTTAAATATAGAATCTTATAAATCTAATTTAGAGGCCGACGTAGCCCACAAGAGTGTGACTGTAATGCAACAGTTGTGGGATCTATCCCCATTTGTGTAATATGAATTATTATTCATTATTATTCGGCGTTGAGTGTTGCCACTAAGCATGCAATACCTTGAAAAAATAGGCAGAGAGTGCGGAACGGAGTGTCTTCAAGCTAGGTTTTCTCTGCCTACCCTGATGTGTGCAGAATACAACCGGCAGCTGATAAATAAGTCTTGGTTATGGCTTTGTGAACTTAGATACCTTACAGTATGTAACTGTAAAGTCGAATCTCATATATTAAATTTTTGTAAAAATATTTATAAGTTTTTGTATGTATGTGAGTTCGATTCCTGTTCGATGGAATAAACTTTTTTCATTTCGTCAGTCTTGTATCAAAACAAAACGCAACGGCTTATCTCGCTACCTACGACATAAAGCTATGCGTAGGGAACGGGGTTATATGCTATATACCCTGTGCAGCTAAAAAAAATACTCAAAATCTGTAATAATAATATTGAAACGTAATATTTTTTACGAAAAATCTAAATCAACCATATTATTCGTCTTTTCCCAAAGTTATTTCCCCAGCAAACGTGATATATTCATATCGAGAGTGAAAACTTTTACGTTATGAACAAACACACGAGCTAAAGTTTTATTATTTATACAGTATACTAAAGAAACAATTTATTTAATGGTAACGTATATATTTGGAATATGTTATCAAAAGTTTACATATCGTTTATTTTGTTGAAATATGGATCTTTGTTATTTATACTTCGGCCTAAGAAACGAGTAAATAGGACTTTATTTAGTAGAATTGAAATAAATACTTCAAGCATGGGCTTCGCCCGCGAGGTCGCTGAGAATTATGTATGACACATGACATATCTTAGGTGCCCGAGGTAACGAGTTTTTCTTACAAAACAAGTTCAGCGAATTCAAAGTCAAAATTATATTTTCTTTCTGTTTCTCGCTGTATCCCTCATATAGCAGGGTAAAATACTCCGTTCGCCACTACCGTATTGAGTGGCAAAACTTACCGCCATACTTTGCCTTGTTAAAATGAAAATATTAATAAATAATAATTCACTCAGACGAATGGGAATGGAACCCGCAACCGTCGCGCTTACAATCCTATACACTTCCGTAATTGACGTACGACGGCCTCTATACTATCACTAGAAGAATTATCTATATATACAACCTCTTTAAAATGAAATCAGCTTCACGCTGTATCCCGCACACAGCAGGGTGTTCAGAGGGAACCTAGTGTAAATACACTCCGTTCTCCACTTTCTGCCGAAATCTGGAGGGATTGCGTATTGAGTGGCAGAACCTAACGCCGCGCTCTGCCTCCACACCAGAGCGAAGAAATGGAAATATACATGTAAATAAATATTTCACTTCCTCGAGTGGGGATCGAACCCACAACCGTCGCATTTCAGTCATGCGCAAGCGTATCCTTGTGCCGCTGCGCCACGATTTTCATAGTTATAATATTTTATCCTCGCGTCACCCTTTTTGGGCTGAATATGATAAATTAAGTGTCAATCGGTACTCCTCGCAAATGTCGCAGGTTATGATTAATTTATGTAAATCCTAAATGTCGGATATATTTTTTCGAAAAAGCTTAAATCTGGACCTACATTTTTAGCTGCAGGCTGAGTTCCGCACATAGCAGGGAACACAGAGGAAACCTGGGAACCTAGAGTTATGGTACTCCGTTCGCATGAAGATACTTCCGTTACCATTCTTCACCTAATTCATAGATGAATTCCTCTAAAGGCATTGCGTGCTGAATTGTGGAACTCAACGCAGCGTTTTTGTCTTTGTCTTACTCTAAACGCGATGAGTGTGGGTGAACCCACTGAATGTGGTGAATCATAGAGCTCAACTCAGTTATTATATATATATATATATATATATATATATATATATATATATATATAGCTCAACAAAGTTATTTTTTTATTTTTCTGCCTTGTAACACTAAATACAGCGTTAAGTTTCGCAACTCTATATTTCAATTGCAATTATTTCCAACTTAAAACCCTACTCTTTCCTCATCTCGCTTTATGTGGGATAAAGCTTGAAACTAAGAATATGGCAAAGATTATATAAAAACATCAAGAATAAGTATAAAATCAACTTACATTTTCACTACGTACTGTTGGATATATGACCATATTATATCAACAAATACAAGAAAGCTTTCATGTTAAAGCTTATTTACTAAGCTTTAAGTCGTCATGGCACAAGGGTGTGACAAGACAAGACAGTTGGGGGTTCGGTCCTCACTCGAAAATATGAATTATTAATTATGAATATGTTCATTTCTACGCCCTGGCAACAAAGTAAAATCCGGCGCTTACTTCCGCCACTCAACACGCAATGCCTTGGAAAATTCAGCAGAAAATGGGGAACGGAGTCTTAATTCTAAGTTTCCTCTGCCTCTGCTGTATGCGGGATACAACGTGAAAATGATTAATTTTCTAAGTTTTTTGACCAGAACAACGAGTGTTTTCAAGTCCATTCTCTTTTTTATTTTGCAAAAACATAATATTGATGTTTTTTTTACGACAAGAGTATAATTGGCTACCATCCAGTTCGAAAGGCGAAGCGGTAAGGAAT
The DNA here is from genome assembly GCA_018247715.1 of Heliconius burneyi. Taxonomy (NCBI): domain Eukaryota; kingdom Metazoa; phylum Arthropoda; class Insecta; order Lepidoptera; family Nymphalidae; genus Heliconius; species Heliconius burneyi. The sequence goes on from DWGR01005620.1 coordinate 5,361, forward strand.
TCTTACAATACAAACAAATAAGGCAGACGAAGCTTATATATAATAAGTTTTCTAGTTACTTCCTTTAACAAATTTGTGATTGAAAACATTCTATATAAATTCCGAAGCCATGTTTCCTATTTTATTTTTCTTTAAATTGAAAAAGTAATAGTATATTTTCTCTTTTGAAACTCTTCTAAGACTCCGCTCTCCGTCCGTCCGTCTGTCACAATGGCTATCTCATGAACCGTGATAGTTACTTGAAATTATAGTATATAAATACTATAAAATAAAATAAATACTTAAGAGGGTTCCTACATCAGACATGATTTTTTTGCGATGTTTTAGTTAATTATACGGAACCCTTATTGTACTGTTTTGTATAGTATTGTACTGTGTTTATACATTGTACTTTTACATGTATCTATTTATTTAAATGTATTAGGCAAACCTTCGATTTTTTATTATTTCCCACATCACAAGGCTGGCTGGTACAGAATGCTTTTTAGCTTTAAGCCCACATTTAAGCGCACATGTATATTTTCTTAATGTGTGTTAAAAAAATTAACCGTGCGTTGATGAGCCCGACTCACACTTGACTGCCTTTTTTTATTAATGACATCACTGTTTATTCGCCAGAATTCAATAACATGCTTGATGCATGATGAAACTCAATACTGCACTCTGGTTAACAGTGCAGGCATGTGAAAATTATTTACTTCCCTTTATTGCGGATCGAACCCGTAACTATCTGTCTCACAGTTAGCGACTGTACTACTGCGCCAGAGCTTTTTAAGCATATTCATTGTTAATTCGAATCCCACTTGGGGAATATACATAAGCTACTTTCATGTCCTGGCTTTGATAATTAGGCAAAACAAGACATTGAATTCCGCCACTCAACCAGGGATATCTTGAACTTTATTTAGAGAGTGGAGAAAAAAGGGGTATCTTAATTATAGGTATACCTAGCCTGCTATATAAAGCGTTAAACATTTATTTACATTATATTTAAACAAACCACAAAACATAAAAACCAATATGATTTTAACAAAAAAAAACAAAGGTAGAATTCTAGTTTTACATAAAAACAATATATTTTAGATTCGTATTTATTAAAGGGTTACTGCCATGAATCATTCATAAGCCCCCAGCCAGCTTCATGACAAGCCTAAACAAATAATATATCTAACATGTATAGAAAATCCTTTGGAATTTGTCGTTTCTGTCTGTCTACGAATATAGTACAACTACTGAGTATTGACAAAGTAGACAAAGTAGTGACAAAATAAATAAGACCCGACTAACCGTTACGTTAATTTACTTTTGGGTTCTGCATTCTGTAAAGGAATTTGGGAGATATTTTCGCTGTGTAATTTCAGCTTGTTTCGTTTCAATTAAATACTTAAATGTGAAATGAGTGGAAAATGGACGACTTTTAAATAATATATGTAGAGGGAACCTGGGAACCTAATTTTAAGGAAGAGCGAGAAAATTTAAATATTAAATATATTATTCTTTCGGGATTTTTTTGTCTCTTATTCATCAACTAATAAATTTATGACATTTTAGTTGCTACACACTCTGTTGTCGTTTTCCCAGAAACAATCATCTTCTATATTTAAATCACAATTTGACTACTTAATTTATTTTTTTATGGTAAAAGGACAAGGCAAACGAGCGTTCGGGTCACCTGAAGGTAAGTGACCACCGCCGTCCACGACCCCGTGCAACACCAGAGGAGCTACAGGTGCGTTGCCGGCCTTTAAGGTGGAGGTAGACGCGCTTTTTGAAGGTACCCATATCAAATCGACCTGGAATCACTGCCGCGGGTAGGCCATTCCACAGTTCCGTGGCGCGTGGAAACAAAACTGATACTGAAACAAAGCGGGGCGTTGAATTTCGACTCCCAATGCCTCTAGAATTTGGCGGAAAGTGTGGAACGGAAGTGTCTTCATACTAGGTGCCCAGGTTCCCTCTATCTAATCTGCTATGTGCGAAATGCAGCATGAAGCTAAAAAAGTTGCGATCGCACAGATGTAGGCTTCAGTGCTCACGCAAACCGGGTATACCAAATTGCATCAAAGGAAAAAAATACCGCCTTTTGTAAAATCTAGCTACAAACATGGCTTCCTATCAAATACCTATGCTGCTATAGCACACTTGTTATGGCTTATTACAGATAAGTCTGTCGCAGCATATTACTACTCACAAACAAAATAAGTTAACACTACTTATATATTTTCCGCATCAAGAACTTTGAAGGCAGGGGAACCTAGTGTTAAGACACTCTGTTACCCATAGTGCTCCCAATTTTCAATATATTATGAGCGAAAGAATGTTTTTCTTCCCTCGAATGGGAATAGAACGCCAACCTCCACGCTCATTCTACCTCATTCTGAGGTAAGTTTCCATAATATTCTCTGTTTAACTTGAAATATTTTGACAAAATTATCTCGGTACAATAGGCTGTAAAGTGTTAAAGGTCGTTACATAGAGAGCGTTCAGTTCATTACACTATCAATACTGAGTTTACTGCTTATTTGGTAGAGTCGGCAAATTAAATATTTGGAAGTTATATTTATAAAAGCCTATTTATGAGATTTGTACAGTTCCATACCTCAAAAAGTACAAACGAAACCCTTATAGAATCACTTTGTTGTCCGTCTCTCAAGAGCGACTCTCAAGATCGAATGCAGGTATGTGATTCAGGTGAAATTTATATTGAATATTCATTCAAGGGACCACAGCCCTTAAAGCACAAAAAAAATTCTTAGTTTATGAAATTAGATTTCTTTTGCATTGGTTTTGCTTTATTTTGTATAAAAACCAGCATGTAATTAAAACCTATAGGGTACTTCCCGTGGACTTACAGTTATGAAATTTGGCAGGAATTAAGAACTTACAATACAATTAAAATCTGAAAAATGACAATTTTTATTTATTTCATAGAAGAAAATAATTAAACTTATAATTGTTTATTTCAAATTTCAAAATGAGTGAATACGTAAACTTTAATTTACCCGTACTACCCGTAACATACAATCTAGAAATTGATACGAAACCCTCGGTATGTAAGTTTCACTCACATTTGAACCAGTTTTTTTTAATGATAGAGACCTAATAAATTATCAATTAAAGAAAAGGAAAAAAAAGAAATTCTCTTTCATTTCTTCTTTTTGGATAAATAGTTAAGGAAACGATGGATGGGATTTTAATTGCGGTCAGAGTTACATCGAGCCCTTATAATGCATCACACCTATAACTCTGAGTTATTTTTTATTTTCCCACGCGACCGAAGCCGTTGGTAGCGTCAAGTGCATATAAAATATAAAGTAAATTATTTTTTAAATTTTTAAGTGATTTTTCGCACTAGGAAAGAAAAATTCTCATAAAATGTACGTAAAGTAAGCTGTTAGGTTGTCGCTACCTCGCGCACTGGCTTACTCTAATGCGGACACAGTAAAAAGGGATCAATTTGATGCCGGGATAAGATCAGCATTATCGCCCTTAATTAAATACCTTAGCAGGAATGTTCCCGGCGGTAACGGTTCTGCATACGCTGGATATAGCACGATAGGTAGTATATTTTGTATCTATATTAATTTTATTATTTAGTATTAATCTATTGAAGCCAGTCGTAGCGCAGGGCCACGAGATTGTAACTGTAACGTGAGAGTTGTAGGTTCACTTTCCACTCCACAAATTATTATTTTTTATGATTGTCATTTCTTCGCTCTGGCAAAAGCCCGGCGTTGAGTTTCGCTATTCAACACGCAATGCCTCGAAAAATTCGGCAGAAAGTTAGGAACAGAGGGTCATAACAAATAGGTAGAAGGAAACTTCTCTCTGCCTACCCTTCTATAAGCGGGATACAGAATGAAGCTGACAATTTTTTTTTATAATACATTTATTTAAGAAACGTGACGTTGCACTGCGCGCTTCATTTAGTTACTCCGTGTTGAGAAAACGAAGTTAATCGTTCATACAACACTTTCAATATAAAATAATTTTCATCTAACCACTCTCATGGCGCAGCGGCACAAGAGTGTGCGCTGCAAAATCGACTGATTGTGGATTTGATCGCCACTCGAAGAAGTGAAATATTTATTTACGTTTATGTTTCCATTTTCTTCGCTCTGGTGTCAAGGCAAAGCGCTGCGTTGTGTTCTGCCACTCAACACTCAATGCTTCCAGAATTCAGCAGAAAGTGGGAAACGGAGTGTCTTAACACTAGGTTCCTCTATCTACCCTGCTATGTGCGGGATATAGCGTGACCCTAAAAAAAACTTTTCTCATGTATTGGAACTGAATTCACAACCATCGCGATCACAGTATCACCCAGCACTGCACCAAAACGAACTCAAAGTTTTTACTGACTGATTCAATAATATCTAACAAGCCAACCTGTTACACCTGCAAACAATCACTTTTGTAAGTTGTAAAATGAATAAAAGCTGTAATTCATTTTCCGGAGACCGCAATTTTGATGAAAACACAAAATTGGCTCGCTACCTCGGTGACAAGGCAAGTGGTATTATAGCATGGAAACGAGGAGAAATTGATTAAAACAAACTTACGTTTATAGCTGATTCGGATGGTTGAAAATGCGTTGGTTACAAGTTCATATTTTTTGTTTTAATTTTTATAGCGCGGCGTTGAATTCCGCTACTAAATCAGGAATGTCACAAAAATTGTACGTAAAGTAACAAACTGTAGAACGGAACGGCTATGTATGGATACGTACGGTTTTTTTTTTATGGTAAAAGCATGGCAAACGATCGTACGGGTCACCTGATAGTAAGTGATCACCGCCGCCCACGACACCGCGTAACACCAGAGGAGCTACTGGTGCGTTGCCAGCTTTTGGGGTGGCTGGGCCCCGGAGCCCGGCATTACCTAATGCGAA
>DWGR01005621.1:0-10247 GCA_018247715.1 Heliconius burneyi
ACCGCACCGCAAATGTACCGCAAAATTGTACAGAATTCGCGACCGTACCTACAATGGACGATGCAGCTTAGTTTACGACTAAATCTCACTCAAATATTTCAGCCATGTACGATAGGATAGGAGTACGTAGTGAAGGTACGGTTATCGTAATGAGCGACCGCTTGTGGAATGCGGTTGGGACTTTGGGATGATTATTGTTTTATATTTGAAAACCTCTATTTTAGGAGAGAAAATTGTTTTGTGTTTGTTTTTTTAACTTTTTGTTTTTGTGTTTTTTATTCTGATTTAGAATTGTGGGGGGGTGTTAAGATAATATAGACAAATATTTATTTACATATCTAGTTATAGATCGCAAGTTTTGTGTGTATGGATGGAGCTTGAGAAAATTTATCTGTTAGTTCTATATACTTCTCTAAGAGCTTATAGGCTACATTTGTGATTTTGGCTATCTGGTGTCTGCCATTCACCATATAAGTACTTTAGTATAGAAGTAATGATTTAAAATTTCATGTTGCTCTAACACTTTTAAATAATGTCATTTTTTTCAGCTTCACGCTGTATCCCGGGGTAGTTAGAGAAAACGTGGAAATATCGTGTTAGGACACTCTTTACCAATTAAGAGACTTACATTCCATATATTCTGCCAAATTCTGGGGCGTTGAGTATCGATAGTCAATGCCGCGCTTTTTTAGCACCAAAGTGAAAAAAGGAAAATATTAAATATTTAATTCTCTCAAGTGAGAACGAACCTACGATCCGTTCCCACGACGTTTACAGCCACACTCTTGTGCCCCTGCGACACGATTGGCGGAAAGAGTTAGAATGTATAAAAAAAGTATCAGAAAAATTATCAAATTATCAAATTTCAACGGAGAACTCTTATATTATAATAGACTTTTACATTATATAAGATACTATTCACAATATGCCCCAAACATCTTTCTAGAAAAGGCATTTCTTGGAGCATTTTATACGCTCTACGTAGAGCATACATTAATAAGTCATACTTGTCTAGAGGCTCTATACTGCGCTTCCTTTCCTTTTTCCTCTCATATTATATAAATTATATTCAATAAGAGAAGAAAGCGTACTTGATCTAGTAGCTTAATAAATAATTAAATTAAATTATATCAGCTTCACGCTGTATCCCGCACGCAGCAGGGTAGGCAGAGGGAACCTTGTGTTAAGACACTTCGTTCCCCATTTTCCGCCAAATTTTGTAGTTATTGCGTATTGCGAGCCGGAGCTCAACGCTGCGCTATGTCTCGACAAAAGAGCGAAGAAATGAAAATATACATTTAAATCAACATTTCATTTATTCGAGTAGAGATTGAACCCACAACCAGTCCCGTTTGCTACTACACACTTGTTTCCCTGCGCCACGACTGGCCTTTATCGATTTTTATAAAATAAATTATATTCGATTAGAGAATAACGCTGTCTTGATATTATAGCTGGCTTTATTAAGTCCTCGTAGTTGTTTATAACAACGACGTAACGTCAGCGTGTAAGAAAGCAATATAGTATAATGACTTTGAAGCTAATGTATAGTGTTATATTAAAATGTATTCTCTTAGAAAGTTTATTATTGTAATAACTTTGATATTTTTCTAATCCACTGGTTAGGATAATTTGAAGCCTTATTTAAAGGTTGTGTTTTTAATCTGTGAGGCTTGAGTAGTTTTTTATATTATTTTTCAGGGTTCTTAATTTAATAGTGAGGCAGTCGTAGCGCAGCGGCACAAAGGTGTGACTGTAACGCAGGCAATACCTCAAGAATTCGGCAAAAAGTGGGGAACAAAGTGTCTCAAATACGCTAGTCTCTCTGCTAGGCCTCTGCCTACAATGCTAGTGCGGGATACAGCGTCAAGCTGATTTTTTTTATATTTAATAGTTAACCCTACTGTTTGTTTTTTTTTCAGATAATAAATATGTTAATGAAGTGAAAGTTTCATTATTTAGCTTCATCAAAATTATTGAATGGCAATTAGACAATTGAATATTTCTTATAAATTGTTAAATCAATTACTTTTTTCGTAAGTGTGGAATAGCGCTTTAAAAATGTAAAAAAAATGTTACGTTATCTGGGTTAACAGTATTCATAACATTAAAACGTTTGTATGCATAGTCAAACTTCATTTATTTCGTAAAGTGACAGAACTCTATCTTACTTATTTGTAGAGTTACAACTTTGAAGGCCAGATAAATAAAATAAATAAATAATATATAATTACATAACACAATTAAATTTACAACACAATAAAATTGACCCATTACAAAAAAAAACAATTCCAATCACCTCAAAAGCTGGCAACACCCCAGTAGCTCCTTTGGTGTTACGCGGGGTCATGGGTGGCGGTGATCACTTACAGGTGACCCGTACGCCCGTTTGCCATGTCTTTTTTCATAAATAAAAAACAATAACCAAAAAAATATATTCACTCGAAAAAACACTTAAAAAAGACAATATACTCAAATCAAATAATACCATCGTGTTCAAAAGGATTATTGAGTGAACGAACAGACATAGCTTAAAGAAAAACGTTGAAAAAAAAATTACCAAATGCAAGATGAATGGAGGGTCTGACAGGTAACCAGCGAGCCGTCTTTTTGTTAACCACTTTTACGGGACGCTTAATCAATTACAAAAACAGGACTATACTGTAAAAGGAAAATTTACTTTCTTTTGCCAAGATATAAAGTAATTAGTGGAGAAATTGTTTTTTGATAGCATATAAATTTAGTTTATTTTTTTGAGGCCAGCCGTGGCGCGGGTATAAGCGTGTGACTGTATATGCGACAGGTTGGGTCGATTTCCACTCGAAGAAATGGAATATTTAATATTATTTAATTTTTCACTCTGATTTCCAAGCAAAATGCGGCGCTGAGTTCCATCACTCAACACGCAATATCTTCAGAATTCGGCGTAAAATGGGCAACAGAAGTGTTTTAATGGAAACGGAATGTTTTAACACTAGGCTCTCCTAGGTTTCCTCTACCTACCTATGTGCGGGACGCAGCGTGAAGCAAAAAAAATAAGGGGCAGCTGGTTCGTGGCGCAGTAGATGTGTCTGCTTATAAACTCAATGGTTGTGGGTTTGATTGTATTTAAACTATTGTCTTTTTCCCAGCTCTAAAAGACAAAGCGCGGGGTGGCATTTCAAAACTTTACAAGCGTAGTCTCGAAAATTACCTCCGCCTCTGATTTGCCTCTGCCTAAAAAAAAATTCTGCATGCCTTCAAAAAGAAAAGAAAAGTACAAAGAAAACATAAAAAAGAAATAATTTCAAACTTATAACGTGTTAACAAGTTCCGACTAATAAAGCTGTATGTAATATTTTATATTGGCTGAGTTGTATACGACTATAACAAGCTGAACAAAATACGATATGGTTTAAACTTTTTAAGGCATCTTCTTCGCTAGTTTGTTTTAGTTTTCATAAGAAACAAGATAATTTTCACTTTAAGTTGTAATATAGTTTCATTATTCCAACCACTTTTACTGTTTGCAGGCAACCTCATAATACAGAACTCTGTAATAGTATAGCAGAGGTAATACTTATTATTATAAAACTGAAAAGTTTGGTTGGATGCGATAATGTCAGGAACTAAATACTGGTTCGAATTGGAAAATTATTTTTATTTTCAATAGACCATTTTCAGGCCGTAGTGGTGCAGGGATAGCGTATTACTGTAACTCGACGGTTGTGGACTCGATCCTTACTCGGGATAATATTATATTATCTATCAATGTTTTAATGTCTTACCTCTGGTACTTAACAAAACGCGGCGTTGAGTTCTGCCACTCAACGAGTTATGCCTTGAAAATTTCGATTCGAAAAGTAGGGAATATACTGTCTTAAGACTAGGTTCTCCCCAATTCTCCACCTTTGCCTACCCTGTTATATGCGGGATAAAGAGCAAAGCTAAAAAAAAGTCCATTAATCAAGGCTATAAACTACATATATTACGCTACGTTAATCGTTTACGTAGCCTTCGATCAGAGTTGGGTATTTAAAACATTTATTGTACCATACACAATTGAAAAATTTTCAATTGAGGACGAAAATAAGCTTCACACTTTATCCCGCACAAGGCAGGGTAGGCAGAGGGAACATACATGTGTTAAGACACTCCGTTCCCCACTTTCTGCCGTATTTTGGAGGCGCTGCTTGTTGAGTGGCAGAACTCAGCACCACGCTTTGCCTCGACACCAGAGCGAAGAAATAAAAATATAAACGTTGGTAAATATTTCACTTCCTCGAGTGGGAATCGAACCCACAACCGTCGCGTTACAGTCACACCTTGTGCCGCTGTGCCACGAAAGCCTTTAAAGTAAAACAGTAGTAAAAGAGTTAATAATATGAATCTTTGATAAAATTTAAATCCCATTTTACATTTAAATCACACAAATTTCCAATCTGAATAATAATAAAGGACATAATTATCGTCCAATTATACAGTATTGACAGCCACAACCTACAACTGAAGGTTGCGTGATTTTAACCAGTTAGGGGTTGTACGACAGAAATGAATAAATAAGGCAGACTTACAGTGAGAATTGTAAAAACATATTGTATTTAGATTTACTGTTTTGTAATTGTTATATTACTTTAATGGGTTTTAATGTACGGGTAACATAATTTTTTCTATAACTTTTTTATTTTTTAATTTCTTATTAGCACACTCTACTCTTAAGGTATGATTTTAGAGTTAAGTAATTGTTTCAGGTAGAGGGAACTCAGTGTTATGATTCTTCACTCACCCAATTTTCAAGTTGAGGAGTAGAGCAGTGTCCATCAGATCAAGGAAAAATATTGTTATATTTTAAGCGTCACGCTGCATCAAGCAGCAGGGTAGGCAGAGGAAACAACGATTACTAGTGTTAAAACATTCCACTTTTCGCCGAATTCTGCATACATAGCGTGTTAAGTGGTGAAACTCCACGCCGTGCTAGAGCACGATAGACCAGGTAGACCTCGTGATCAGAGCGAGCAAAATAAAAGTATTAAATATTTAATTTCCTCGAATGGAAATCAAACCCATAACCTTTCGCAGTAACAGTTGTACCCTAGCTGCCTCTATATCACGACTGCTATCTTTAATGCTAGAAGCTGTTCCACTGCGCTAGATCTCTCTTACACACTTATTCAAAATATTTTTTAAACATACTGTCTCAAGTCTACGTTATACCCAATCGGCTGGTACGGGCGGCACTTTTGTACCATATCTATGAAAAGCTTAAATTTCTATACGAATATTTGACAGGGGCGAACGTTGCTGCGTTACTGAATTTTATTTAGGGGCACGACTGTGGTGGCGACGCTATTTGATAAATGATCGTAAAATGTATAGAATACTTTGATATAATGGCTACTCGCTTAAATCGCTAATAATAATAATAGGGTACTTATTTTGAGTTTTCAGTTATTATAATGTTTTAAAGTGAAAATTAAGGGGTAATTTTCAAGTCACGTGGAAATCTATTTAATATAAAAAAGAAGGAAGCTGGGCACCTTGTGTTGATACGCTCAGTACCCCACGAAGATAATTCCGTTCCCCCAAATTTAGAAATTTGATATAAATATTTAAATAAACTGGCATTCGTTTTTCTTATGGGAAACTAATAATTATATAATTGTATACTAGAAATGTACGAGTACATTAAAGGGGACTAAACATCAATGAACTATATTAAAAATTATATTATTCTGAAGTATTCCAGGCTATTTTTAAACGTCTTTGCTTATTATCTACGCAGAGCAAATACATTTTATTTAGCTTTACTCCGTATCTAGCATATAACAGTAAGCAAAATAGAGTTAAAACACTCTGTTTTCCACGCACTGGCCAATATTCGAGGAAATTCTAATGGATTTCAAACCGAATTCTGTGCTACAGAATCCTCAGCTTAATAAACATTAACCCTAACTAGATTTGAAGCTGTAACTCTTTTATACTGAACTACTGACTACTCTTCCCTAAGTTATTACATGAATCATACCTATCAACATAAAAATAATATATAGACCTATAAACATATAATTTTTCAATAAACAAACATTCGTCTATAACAGTTTTATTGCATTCACCGGTTAACGATAGCATTTCCACGTGGCCCCATTTTATTTATGACTTGAAATAGCGTCGCGTATATATTAATATATTCACAGGAAAATACTGTTTCGGCCAAATAGTGAATAAATTATTATATAATAGGCTGCTATAGTATAGTAGCCTAGATTCACGCTGTATCCCGTATTTAAAAAATCAGCGCTGTATTCCGTATACAGCAGGGTAGGCATAGGGAAAACAGGGCTAACACACTCCCATCCCCAATTTCCGTTGGATTCTGGAGACATTGTGTGTTGAGTTGCGGAAACAACGCCGCGTTTTGTCTTGTTACTTGTTCATTCCCCTGAGTGGGAATCGAACCCAGCATCGTCACGCTTACAGTTGCAAGCTTGTGCCACTGAGCTACGATGGTCTCAAAAGATGGCTTACAATATTGTGTTAACTAGTAAACTAAGTGACATGTGAGGAGTCTCGATTAACATTTATAATGTGATTGACGTTAATCCTTATCCCTACTTAATATTCTTGTAAGTAAGACATTACATGAGAGATGTATGTCGATAAAGCGCTTTCTGCGTAGATGGTATGGCTGTAGGACAGCTTATTTTGTTTACATTGGATAACATCTATGAAATACATAAAAACTAGTCAAGTGCAAGTCGAACTCGCTTATCAAGGGTTCCGTACCTATTTCATGATTGTATGTCAACAAGAAGTACAACTTTTTAAAGCTAGCAATCTGGCATTTACTGCTACACTTCCTACATGAAATTAACTACAAACATATATTACTAATTCAATATGTTCGTTATTCAGATTGTTTCCAGTACTTTACTACAGTAAGTTCTCACTTCTAGTCTAAATTTTCTAATTGTAAATACACGAAAAATCCTCTATAGGTTCGGATTACGTGGTAAATTCAAATGACAAAAATGGTACGCGTTCAAATCTTTTTATTGCATTGACTGTAAGGCTTATTGTTTCTGTGCATTTTGGGACTATAGACGTGGATATTTAACATCAATGTTACACACAAAATAATTTTTTAAAGTGCGAAACCCTAAAAACAATAAAAAATTATGTCTGCTTGATTGAATTACTTTATTCAGAAAAAACTATTAAATTAAGTTTCTTTATTAATAAGATAATCTTAAAAAATATTAAACTGACAAAAGAAATCCGTTTTCCAGAATAAATCAACCACCCATACAAACATACTTAATATACATTATAATATCTATATTCATCAATGTTTACTTACTAAAATAGAAATATACGTTCAAGCTAGAATGCTTGTTAACCACTCTAACGATCATTGGACGTCATATAATGCAGCCGTGGATAATACCCTGGGCGTTAATAGCTTCACATTTTGTGAGTTCATGTTGTATTTACATTCATTAACTAAAGTAAACTGTGTCATAATGTTTGTGTGTACGTTATAGCTGCGTCTCTCGTGGCTCAGTAGGATTTGAATAGTTTGCCTTGTGAGTTGTAGATAAAATGTTGTAATTTAGAAGATATAACTGTGAAAGTGGGGAACTAAGTGTCTTAACACTAGGTTCCCTCTGTCTACCCTGCTATGTGCGGGATACAGCGTGAAGCTAAAAAAAAATTCTGAACTAAAAAAATATTCTAAAAATAGTGTAAACTTATTAGAAAAATGGATATCGTATACATAGTTATGTCGAAAGAGTGAAATCTGTGAGTTGTACAATAAGATTCAAACTACAATCGCGGGCTTAATGAATATACTTATAACATAAGACCGTTGTGGCCCAACAGTACACCTATGACTGAAAACGCGGCGGTTGTTGCTTCGATTCCTACTCGAGGGAAGACGTAAAAAGTTCTGTTACTAAACACAGAGTGCCAGAATTTGAGTGATAAATGGAGACGTAGAGTCTTAGCACAAGGTTCCCTCTGCTGCTTTACGGAAAAAAGCGTCATGCTCCTTTTTTACATAATCGATTTTCCCCATATTTATTGATAAATGTATTGCTAAATCTAGTTACATAATACCTTGAGAAATATAAAAATATTTAAATATATATTAATTTTTTTGCATTTTTATTAATTAACTTATAAATAAATATATAAATTTTTATTAATTTAATTAGTTTCACAGGCATAAATTTATAATTAATATTTCAAATTTACAGGTAGTTCATTAAATAATTTGTATTGAAAACGAAATATGGTAACATATGGAGCGGAAGTCATTAAAATTGATAACGAGATATTCTTATGTATATATAACATACATAACATAATTTTCACACACTTGTTGTTAGTGACTTATAAATTATATTTGATTATATCGCCTCATTTGCTTAAAAAAATTTTCCAGCTTCACGTTTTCTCGCGTTCATAAGGGGATCCAATGAGAACTTAGTGCGTAGTGCGTTTTTAGATTTTCCTTCGCTTTGAGACACTGCGAGTGCAATGATCTTGTTTACAGACACACGCATAACGGAAGGACGGACGGACGGACATTATTTCAATACATATTTATATAGGATAATTCTATTTCTAAGAACTATAGATTGTTATTAGAATAAAAACACTTTTCTTATTTACATCTACTTACCATTTTTATGATGAGATTTTTATTATATTTACATTTTGAATCAATTTTTTTAACGAGTGCTGAAAATTGTTAAGAAATTTTGTTTCGACATTAAATTTCATTATGAGAAATAATAATTAACTATCACGGTTCACGACATACCGCCTGGTGACAGACGGACGGATGGACAGCGAAGCCTTACTATTAGGCCTTACTATCCTGTTTTACTGCTTGGGTACGGAACTCTAAAATATGGATATTATATTAATCCAAAATTCTGTAATGTTATTTTGTGAAGAAGCGATGTTAAAAGAGATAGGCTAGTTCTCTTTTTATTTACATGCTATACGCAGCATATATGAGAGGAACTAGTGTTAAGATACTCCGTATCTCACTTTCTGCTAATTTTCAAGCATTGTGTATTGAGTGGTAGAACTCTATGATGCAATTTATTAAGTTACTAGAGCGAGAAAATTGAAAACATTTTAATCCCCCGAGTGGGAACCTAACCCGCTACCATCGCGTTTACAATCTATACCGCAACACCACGATAAACGCGCTGGTTATGAGAAATAAAGTAAACATAACAATAATTTATAGTTACAATAACATAAAGCTGTAACTCAACTCATCTAGAAATTCATTTCATTTCTCAAAAGAGCAGACGGGTAAGCGGATTTACCTAATGTTTTACGGTAGGTACAGTAAGACCGAGACTAATTACGCAAACACTAATTAAAGGACTAAAATTCATACAATTTATGTTTATATATAAATAAATAATATTGCGGCTGACACTGAATGGTACGACGTCTAACCGAGGTAAACGTAAGCACGACAAAATCTGCTTGCTGGCTTCTTTAAAGTATGGGTTTAAAGCATGAGATTTGAGCGTTTTGGTAAAAAATTATTTTAATTAAAAAAATGGTTTTTTTTTATTTTGACTATTCTTAGAGGAAAAAAATGGAAAGACTCATTCGAACCCTCAACCATAATATTTATAGTAAGACCAGATACAGTAAGATGCCCCAAGATTTTTATTCTTCTTAATTTATTTGTTTCTTTTACCTTCGCTGTATCCCGCTCATAGCTAAATACGCAAAGAGAACCTGAGATAACTTAAGCCGCTCCGCTCCTATTAAGACACTTTATTCCCCCGAGTGGGAATTGATCCCAATACCGGCGTACATACAGTTGCACGCTTATGCCCATGGGCCACGATGACCTTTATAATTAAATAATATTTTATGTACAATTAAGTTAGAATAGATTTTACCACCTAGCACGTAATGCTAGAGACAGTTGGTACGGACGAACACCACAATAGGGGTATCGAATTCAAGAGCTCAATCCGGATTTCAAAAAGGTATATCATGATTTTCATTACTATAATGAATTCTACTTAAAAGTATGCAGTCGGGGTTTTTGTTTTTTCAAATATCTTTTTTTTGTTTTATAAATTAAAAACTTATAAACCTACATTAAAAATCTTGGACCGTACACTATTAAACTAAAGGAAAAAAAAAGTTCGCGTGAGTACCGTCATTAATTTGCTGCGTGAAAAGAAGCGAGCGACGAGCTCAGCGAAGGTTCTTTGGATTGT
>DWGR01005622.1:0-10245 GCA_018247715.1 Heliconius burneyi
ACCAAAATTAAGAACCTTATCTAAAGAGCACAAGTATTTTATTAAAAATAGTATTATCAGGGGTAAATAAATACATCAAATTAAGTGGAATATATATCAAGAGAAAGGAAACCATAGTAAAACAAAGTAAATTTGAAAAAGTAATAAATAAGCGTTTAGCGTAGCATAAAGAGCGCTGACAAAAGCGCGAGGTATAAAGGGGCGGGTGAGACTTTTACACGAGCTTTCAAATTAATTTATTTCTCCCGTATTTAGTTACGAGCCTCCTGGAGGGTAGCAGTAACGTAAAAACAATTTATTTACACCTGGCTACACCTGGCTTTTATACCTAAGTGAATGATAATTTAATTAAAATACATATTGAAATATAATATTTAATTTCAGGCTTAAATAAAAAACTTTCTATATTCAATATTTTATAGGATATTATGCCTAAATACATAAAATAAGCTTAACGATATAAAACAGAAGCGCCTAGTCTAAACATAACAAACGCATCCTTAATTGCGATCCGCCGCGATTGAGCTTCCAAACAAATCAATAAATGTCAAAAAATTATATCAGAAATGGTGTAATAAAATGTACATAAATTATAAATATATAATTTTGATTTAAACATTACGTAACCTACCTATTCGTAGCTATAATGGGCGGTCGAGCGCCCGGGGTCCGCTAATTTATTATCCTTTATTATTTTATCACAATTACCATGCCACTGGTGAACACGATCTCGACACGTGCGTCCCCGACGGCGGCGCACTACCAACTGACTGAAATCGCGAGCTTTATCAATGGGCGCACGATGCGCACGCGCACGTATGCTCTACACAGAGTTGTCCAAACTGAGGTCCGATGCCCCGATATAGAAAAATATTCTTATCAAAAGATTTATAAAACAATTTTTTAAATAAATACATTACATAATACCTAATGTAAAACCAGTGAATTTGTGATAATTATGTGAACGAATTCATGAGTTATACATATCGTTACCGAAAAAATATATAACTGACATTTATGATATAGCTAACACGTATGTATCTAGCTGAAAACTTTAAGGGATTTATTGAGGGCCCTTGATGGTCTACCAAGAGCTTGGTGATCCCTGCTCTACCACTTAGATGTTCGCTTCCGTTACGTTATTAGTGCTCTTTACCTAATGTTTGTTTATTACTGCGATCAAGTGGGCGCTTCTATTTGTATCAATATCTGCCTGAAATTATACAATTGTTGAAATATTTCTAAATAAAAATATTTATCAAAATTTGCAACAGTCAATTCAGTCAACCCAATAACAATGTTTTAAATAGAGTTACTTAGTTAAAATATATTTTCCATTTTTTGTAGAAGGTAATAATAAGTCTCTCTGTTCTTTACTTCTCACTGTTAACAAAATGTATGGTTATGGATAGTTACGTCATTAAACACGCAATGACTTCAGAATTCGCCGCAACGTTGAGACCGGAGGTGTCTTGATGGGAACAGAATATCTTAACAGTAGATCCCCAGGTTCCCTCTGCCTACCTTGCTATGTGAGGAATAGAGCGTGAAGCTAAAAATTATTTACTAGTTTGTGTCAGTGGCGTCACCCATGCACCTAATGAAAACAACTAAGAGTTGATACATTATAACATAGTTGCCAGAGGTAACTCTAACCACTGATACAGTGAAACTATTAACGCGAAGTAATATAGCCTTCTTCGAGAAATGGACTATCCAACATAAAACTAATTTTTGAATTGAAACCAATAGTTTCTGAGATAAGCTGTGATCGAACATATAATATTCGTACAGAAGTATTTCTATAGATCAATCATAAAGGTTACGTTATTAAAAATACCTAGGATGTAAGAAAAATATGAAAACAATTTTCTATTAAGCTCATGCCGAGGACACAAAAAATGCGCCGGCGCAGGCTGGTTGTCTCATTACACGTAATAAGCGAACTTTTTATTGTTACAGTCTTATATTGAAGATGGGTCCCTTGATGAACGTGCCTTTGCTGGATGCAGGTAATAGCAAAAAGAGGAAGGTCTTTGTAATATTAGTTTGAGATCGTTCATAGAATGTGGTCTGATATCAGTAGCTAGATAAATACTGATATTGAGACTATTAAAAATGCATTACAAATAATGCATAATTCTGTTTCTCTCATATCCCATTTTTTTATTATCATTTTTTTACATTTTTCTATATCATGATTCAAATTAAGTTATCATTAAACTAACCTTATGAAATTTTCAGTTTATTTAATTATTTAACATAAACACTACTAGATTTTAATATTACTTCCGAAAAAAAAACACCAGTAACTTATATTCGTATTTAGTTTTTTTTAATAATTTTTTATGTTAATGTTATTTCCAAAATGTATAACCTGATAATTATAAATTATGCTATGATACAAAAGGCCTATTATTGGGCTATATTAAGAAAAAACTACGACAGCTGACCCAACAATCGGGCTGTATTAAGGAATTTTTTTTTCAAGAATATGATTTTTTCGAGAAAATCACAAATTCCCACATATCTGCTGAGCCACTGAAAATCGCTGAACATACTTGGGGTGAAACCATAGGTACTATGCTGTACTAAATTCCCCTACCCATGGACCACCGTTGATCCGTTGATCACGTTATACCCTATGCTGTAATATAATATTTTATACCTATATTTATTTAGACAAAATGTTTTCGTTAAAATGAATGTATTAAACAAATATAAGTTTTAAATCTAAAATTATTGACTTTCTTTAGATTCACACTATTTTTTGCACTTAGCAGGCTAGACAGAAGAAGCTTGGGAACCTAGTATTAATACACTCCGATCTCATTAGGTTACTTCCGTTCACCACTCTACTTTTTACTACAAATTCTAATCATTTCATATCAAAAAGTAAAGATAATATGTATGAGCTTCCTAACAGTTTTCCAATAGGAGCGTGCCTAACTGTCCTGCGGCGCAGGCAACCACTACATACGGAACTTTCGTCCCTACGTGTTTATTTAGAATGACCGCACAGTAGGTATACACTCATTTATAGTATGTACTTAATTATAATAAAAATATGACATTTTTTAATCTCCATTTCTACATCAAAGTTGGGCGTTTAGAACTCATGTAAGTTAAAAATGACACCATAGATGTTATTGGGGTCTTCACTAAAAGACACAGTAATGTGTATCATATTAAAGTAATCCAAGCGGACGAAGCCGCGACATTGGGAAACTTGCGAATATAATAGAATCCGTTTATTTCAGTTTAATTTTTTTACAATTTTTACACTAAATATAGATTTTAAAAATATATTTAAACATTACGTCACATCGTTAACGAGACATTGATTGTATAGATGTGATACAATAAAAATTGGATATAACCCTGAAACGACCTTCGATGAATACTTCAGGCGTGTGTAATCGAGGCGCATGCGTCACTTAATCATTGTTTTGCTGCAAAATGTGTTTTTGGCGTTCTCTACAGAAGAATAGGCTTTAAAATTACTATCTATTTATATGGTGACCCGTCTCTTAGGCCTGTATTTATAAATAAAACTTAAAACTTTGAAATTTCACCTTGAAGACTTATTAAAACATTGAGTCCTGTATTTATAAACTCACCTCGAAGAAACTGGGGATCATCAATAGAGCGAGACGGTACTTCACGCCAAAATACCGATTGGCCCTATATAGAGCCCAGGTTCGGCCTCATATGGAGTACTGTTCTCATCTGGGCTGGTGCACCCCAGTATCAACTTGACCCAATTGATCGCATACAACGTAGAGCTGTTCGAATCATTAGGGACCCAATGAGCTTTGAAAGGCTTGACACTTTGGCTTTGCGTAGAGACGTCTCCGCTGTGCGTTCTATATCACACATATCATGGGGAGTGTTCTGAAGAACTGTTTGACCTGTTACCTGCCGCCGAATTTTTTAACCGCACAGTACAGTTTCTAACAGTACAGCACACTACCTGGATATGTGGCACTCCACTACAGGGCGGTTTCGTAGGAATTTCCTTCCACGCGCCACGGAACTGTAGAATGGCTTACCCGCGGCAGTGTTTCCAGTTCGATATGACATGGGTACCTTCAAAAAGCGCGTCTATCTCCACCTTAAAGGCCGGCAACGCATCTGTAGCTCCCCTGGTGTGTACGGGGTCGGGGGCGGCGGTGATCACCTACCTTCAGATGACCCAAACGCTCATTTGCTTTGTCCTTTTCCTATAAAAAAAAAGCTCATAAAATTGATCTCAGACTGGAGAGCGGTTAATTTCTGATAGATAAGTTCACTCCAAGGTAAAATTTCAAAGTTTCATCAGATTTTTTTATCACGACACATAACTATGAGCAACCTTGATTGTGATAATACGGATCCTTAAGAACTGTTTTTACATCGCTACCACTTGTGATCGCGAGTTCAAATCTCACTTAAGAAAAAAATATTATATTTATTATAAAGGCCAATTCCCTAATACACCAAATGTAAATACGAGGAAAGACAAAAATCAGAATCAAAATTGGCACCATTTTAAGCAAATTGAACTCCTTCGTTCTTAATTTTGGTAAAACCCATCAATCATCAGAGTTTTAAACAGGCGGGTTGTACCCAGCAGCATTTATCTCAATATAAAGATGCACTTCCATAACAATTCAATAATTCACATTTATACGAGAGGGCCGCGGCCTAGACACTAATAAAGCTGATATTTGGTAGAACAACGAAATTGTATCTTATATTATGTTGCTATCTATTAGAATTTTTAGGGAAAGGTTTGGTATCTCTGAACGATATATAAGAGATAATCAAATTTTTATTTATTCTAAAAGAATATCACTCACGCTGTATCCCACACAGCAGTATGGGCAGAGTGATTCTTGGAACCCAGTATTAAGACACTCCGTTCGTTTGCCGATGCAGTAAGACAATGCCGTTTCTCACATTCCGCTGATTATCTAATTAAATTATTAATTACTTCAGCTTCACGCTGTAGGTATCCTGCACGCAGCCGGATGTGCGCAGCCGTGTTGAGCTTCGGAACCTAACCCCGCGCTTCGCCTTGACGCAAAAGCTACGAAATAACCCCACACACAACCAGTCGCATTTACAGTCGTATATACAATTGTGGCAATGCGCCATGACTGACCTTAAACGGTTAATAATGTTTATAATATTTATTATATTTAAAATAATTCTTAGAGGATTACCTTACCTTACCTTAGTCTATTTACACCCCCTGGCGCCTTTATTAATATAGGAATATTATCAAGCGTTTCGTGAGTAGAGTGTTTTGTTACGTGTTCCACATTTCAGTATTGAATGTCTGTCTCACAGATGTTTTTACATTTATTGATATGGTTTCTTATAAGGTAATAGGTATGTGATTTAGTAGCTATGAAATATTGTTAAATATAATTACATATATAATTGAGGCCGTCGTGACGCAGCGCCACAAGGGTGTGACTGTAACGCGACGGTTGTGGGTTTCATCCCCACTCGAGGAAGTGGCTTATTTATTTACGTTTATATTTCCATTTCTTCGCTCCGGCGTCGAGGCAAAGCGCGGCGTTGAGTTCTGCCACTTAACACGGAATGCCTCCAGAATTCGGCAGAAACTGAGGAACGGAGTGCCTTAACACTAGGTTCCCTCTGCCTACCCCGCTGTGTGCGGGATACAGCGTGAAGCTGATTTTGATTGTTATTACTTATTACTAAAATTTTACTGGATGTATTCCGGGGATCGGTAACTCCAATTTTAACTTAAACTTTGATTATTTATTCACATATAATGCCATACTTTGTCTAACATCATTAAAATATAAATTCATAATAAAAACCATACATCCATTTGTATAACATTATAAAAATTATCCATTTAGATCTTACGACATTTTGTATATAAAACACTAGCCTTGGCAGGAATGCAAATTTTTACAAGCGCAAAACATGAAATGATAGTGAGTAAATATTTACCATAAAAATTCTTCTAATGTCTACGCTAGTGTTTACTCGTTATCGTACAGTGACTCTCTAAAAAAAATTTACTACACATATATTTCTAGAGAGAGAATTTAGTCCCTATTTAGCTATATGTACTTAATAGAATCATTCCATATGACTAGTCAAGTCCACCCTCGTTAGGCCCGGATCCACGAAAGTGGAAATGTGCGGAAAAATCGAAAGCGGAGAAGCTTAGCGATCTCCACTGCAGATGAAATCGGTGAATAACGAAATTCTATTGGTTCTTAAAAATCATCTCTCCGCTCGCCTCGTCCAGGCCTTAAGCTTAAGCGAGCGCAGTGACTACGTTGAACTCGCAAGAGTTAATTGTATACTTGTTGATTTCCACCAATAGTTACCACCACCAAAAAACGTAATGATTTCAAGGCTTAGCAAATATTTTATCAAGGAAGCCATAAAGGTATGGGTAGCTTAGCTCTTATTACGTCGAATAAGAAAATTTTCTCTTAGAGATTAATTCAAGAATTTACGATAACAGATAGCTTGTTACTATGTGTGATGACTTCGCACCTAATGAGAGAACGACGAACTTTGATAAGTATACGTGTACACTATGAAGCTAAATTGCTATCATTATTTTTCATTTGGGTTCAGGCTGTGTCCCGCACATATCAGGGAAGGCAGAGGGAACCCGGGAGCCCACTGTAAAAACACTCCGTTCTCATGAAGTCACTTCCGTCCTACTTTTTACCAAATTCTAGGACATTATGTGTTGAGCGGCAAAACTCAAAGCCACGCTTTTCGTCAACATCAGAACGATAATGAAAATATTAAAAAAATTCCAGTGTTAAAAATCGAACCTGCGACCGTCGCGTTTACAGCATTATGAGAAATATTTATATTAGATTTTTTTTTCATTAAATCGCTCGATTCGATGCGATGTCTCGAATTCGAGCAAAAAGTGAATAGCAATATAATGTCCCTTGATACTACATTCATGTCTTACCATACCCTACATAAAGCGTGTTAAAAAATAAAGTAATAAGTTAGATCTCTTCATGAAATTAAGCTGTACTTTTATTTTAAAGGAGTAAAACCAAAGGGTAAAGCGGGATTCTATTACTAAGATTCCGCTATCTATCACCAGGCTGTACCTCATGAATTGCGGCAGCTGCAATAACAACAACATAAAAACAAAAAATATACATTTAAAAGTGCTCCCACATTTTTGCCGTTTTTATAGATAACAGTACGGGCTCGCAGCTTTTTACTTTAAATAAGTTTAATAAGTTGAAAATAAATAAATCAACTTCACGCTGTATCCCGCAAACAGCAGGGTAGGCAGAGGGAACCGAGTTCTGTAGGCATTGCGTGTTGAGTGGTGGAACTTAACGCCGCGCTTTGCCTTGAACCAGAGCGAGGAAATGAAAATATAAATGTAAATAAATATTTTATTTCCGCGAGTGGGAATCGAACCCACAATCACTCTATTTTACAGTCACACTTTGTGCCCCTGCACCACGATCTTGCATAAAAAGTTATAATTATGAATAAATACCATAATACTTCGTTCATGGCAGCAGATTCAAACACGTAATTACACGATATACATAATATGTAAAGTTAACTCTTTTTTTAATATTCTCAGTATTTCTGCGCTTCAAAGGACGTTGGACCTAATTATTTAATAGTAATTTCAGCTTGAGGTAGAGTAGGTAGAGTTTCGAAATCGCGTAGAGGTATCCGCGCGATTGATATACTTGACAGACGGAATGCTTAGAATAGAAAAATAATTTAACAAAACTTATAAAAATATTATTATAAAGCTAACCCTTGTTAAGTAAAACTAAGTTAGAAAAGCAACCAGAAATCTAAATTCTTCCGCAACGAAATACGAAACAAAAAGTTTAGTTTCGAAATAAGGTAATTATTTAGAGATATCGCGTCCGCACCGACATTATCGCGAGATGTTTGCGTGCTATCTTATCTGTGTTTGCAGCCTCCTTAGCTGCAACGTGACCCAATTGTGCTATAATTAATTTTGATTAAAGTTAAAACACATAGAATTTTTTTAATATAATAGATAGCGGTTAACACCATGGCAAAATATGTGTCTCTATAAGGTATGGTGACAGCTCGCAAAAAATATTAAAATAATATATTTAATTAATGAAACCCTATTAATAGATTGCAAAATGCGCATTAATTTTATTAAAAGAAACTATAAAATAATCCAAGCCGCCATAATGCTATATGACAGGCAGAAAGTTTTACGTAACGCCTTGGGAAACAAACGAATTGATGTATTAACTCAGATTTGACGTCACAAGCGACGCCATGATAGTTCAAATTCAAAATATTCTTTATTCAAATAGACTGTGTAAGCACTTTTGAATCGTCGACTGAACATACAAACAAAAAGCTACCACCGGTTCGGAAGGCAGTTCTGCTGAGAAGAGCCGGCAAGAAACTCAACAGTTGCGGCGGTTTTCGGCGAGTTTTGGTATGGTTTTGAGAAGTATTCATAACGATGTATATTTTTTAATATCGAATCTTTATTTTCTGCAAGAAAATTATATATTTTCAATAATATGCTTTTCAACACTATAAAACAGTTTCTCAAAATCTGTCATCATACATATTAAACGTGTAATAAATTAAAAACAAAATAAAGCTACGTTACAAAGTAAAATTATAAAATCTTAAATATAACATAATAAAATATTGACATCAATAAAAAACCAGTGTGTTAAAAAATATCTAATAATTTAAAATAATAACTGCCTGCTACGCACGACGCACCGTAGCAAATTGCTTCGATATGGAATCATATAAGCTGAGCCTTCTACAGCCATTTTTTTTATAAAAAGTTTTTTTTTAGCTACATTCTGTATGTAACAGGATAAGCGAGGGAACCTGGTTTCCAGACACTACATTACCCATTTTCTTCCAGATTTCCAGACATCATGTGTTGAGGGGCTAAGTGGAATGAAAATAATTCATTCCACCGATTTCCCTTCCAAATAGTAATTATTATCAGAATTGAATCGAAGCCTCAACCATCGCGTTAACAATCATACGGTGTGTTCCAGCGTCAAGACAGCCTTACTAACAACTCAAAAATAGCTAAATATATTTTAAACTTAATCATAAGCACAAAAATATGGTAAGGTGAGTTGATAAAGTAGAGAAATACTACTTTTATGTTACTACTTTTTTTTATGTACACAAATTTTTCATATGAAAATATATTAATATTTCTTGCGATATAAATTGTAGTAAATGTGTACCTTGTAGTTTTAACAAATACTTATAATTAACAAGCAGCAAAGTATATTATCTGAAGAGTATTTTGAAAATAGCGGTTACGTCAGGGGTACCCAGATACGTAATCAGTTCATAGATTCTCGTTAATTGATGAAATAAATTGCTCTTATCTCAACTCTACCATTGTACTGTTGCGTTTAAATTTATTGGTTTATCAATCACTTGCTATCCCATTATTAATCTATAAAACCGTAAACAGAGTAATTACTCTGCATTTTCTTTATATATATGTAGGTCATGGTTCACGCTGAATTCCGCATAAAGCAGGATAGGCAAAGGGTTAAAACCCTCTTTTCCCCACCTTCCGCCTAATCTTAGAGCTATGCCTGATTGACGGGATTTTATGCAGCGCTTGGCCTCGTAACCAGAGCGAGGAAAAGAAAGTAATTGATTTCCCCGAATGAGAATCGACCACACAACCATCGTCGGCCACCACGGCCACATACGAGTATACGGCCACCACCACGTATACCCCGGTCAAGTGCCCCACATTTATTTATATTTTAAAAAGTCAGTCCAACTGAGCTATAAAATGCGAAAAAAATTATAACAATGAAAACAGTACCCAAAAATGTTATTCACCTCAAAACTTAAGTAGAGTAGATCACGTGTGTTGAATAAGGTTAATCGAGAAACGTTTTATTTATAACACTAACATCTATGTTTGTTTGCTTGTTTGTTCCGGTCTTACTACATACATTATTAAAATTAGGCTAAAAAAAAGCCTAATTTAAAAAATAATGATACGATATCGTGGCATAGTTGAGGTGTAAATGACTATAAAGTCCTTTAATAGTGGATAAATAGATGTAGAATAACAATAGAAACCGCAGCGTTAATTTCCTCAACTTATCTTACATCTGGGTTCCTTCTACCTACCCTGTTTATGCAGAATATAACGAAAGAGTTGGGGTTTCATTACAATTATCGTCATGTCTAGACATGTGCAGAAACATG
>DWGR01005623.1:0-10244 GCA_018247715.1 Heliconius burneyi
CCTGTTTGTTGTACTTGGCACCAACTTTAAAATTATAAAACCTATGTATTTTTTTTTATTTTTTAGTAAATTAGAAGTCGGTTTTTCTTTATGTTAAAAATTAATTTGTTTCATATGTCTACAGCACTGAAATAATCCCAAAAGCATTCTAATGGACATAAGAAAATATTATAGTATTTTATTTTATATATCTACTTTTTTTTATAGCAATATGAGTCTAAATGTTGAGATATACATAGCGTTTTGCACTAAGACAACTTACCGTGGCTTCATTGCAATCGGAACATTTTACAACATGTTGTTCTCTTTTTCCCGATATATCTATCATAGCTTGGCACACACGACATGTTACCATAGGCATGCCTGCTTGCTGATACGGTGGAGGAAGTTCGTCAGGCCCGATAGGCGAAATTGTGCTGACATTCTCTTCTTCTGTAAGAAAACGAAAACTTCGCGTGAAAATAATTCCATACGTTACTGCTGTAACACTTCATTTAACATTTACACTTACATAATCCTACAAAACCGACTAGTTAGCTAAGCGCAAATCGGGTTATCTTTATATTGTGCATTGTTTAGCAACAAAAAATACAAATAAATTTTGGTTGAATCATCGGCTGTCAAAACAATATAATTGTATTTACTTACCATCCCTCAAAAGTAGTTGACTTTCGCTTTGTCCGTCACCCATTGTTATATACTAAATTTTTAGCAGTACACTATGTAAATAAGTTTATATGAATCTGGATCCTTTTGACGAAAATTAACATACCAGCTTTACTACCATCGCAGAAAAATTACTTCACAGATAACTAAGTGACTAATCGGAATACCTCATAAGTATATAATATAATTTTAGGATATAGATTAAATTAATACAACAATTCATCGTTATTGCCATGTTCAGTACGCTACAATTAAAAATAAAATAATTTTAGTTACACTTTATTTAAATAATTTGGAAAATGGTATCTTATCCCTGTATACATTTAGTTTTCTTTATATTCCTAGGTGAAAATTGAAAATATTTATTTTGTCAATAACAATAAAGTAACACCGGAATAGATTAATGGATGTGTTAATTTAGAGAGTTAACTAAAGTTTATACAAATTAATTTTAGAAAAATATTTAATTATTTTTGTAGTAACCGCGGAGTTATTGAAAGCTATATCAAAAATTACGAGTGATTTTATCGTAGTTAAAGCTGTCTTCAGTATAACCAAACGTACTGTTTTAAAATTTGATTGATTGTTTTTCCCTTGGTCGTCCTGTTTTCTGTTTTATTTCGTATATCTTTTTTTCTATATATCGGTATATCTTTTTTTTGAAATGCGTAAATACAATTATGATTTGAACTTTGGTAATTAAAATTGACGTACATATACTATATATGACATATACTATATTCATTTCATACAAAATGACCTAAAACATAATTTCCGTTCTTTAATTTTTTTTTCTTAGTTTGTATCTTGTAGTTCATAGTTTTAGTTAAATTTCGTAAAATTAGATCCACGGAAAGTACCCTACAGGGTTTGCACGAGTTAAATTTCATTGATTTTTTTAGATTGCGATGACTTTTCATTTTCTGATCTCAAAAGGACCGTTAATCTGGTTATTTGATATTTATCTCAGCTTCATATATTTACACGATCTTGAGATTAACAGTCTTGACAGACATAGAAGCAGGCGAATAGTGATCTTATAAGAGTTGCATTTTTTCTTTGAAAAATACTACGTAAACGTCGAAAGCCGCGAATTTGAAAATATTGTTAAAATGAATAATTTTAATAATTTGGTTACATCTCTTCATTGTTACTTTATTTTCATTGCAAAATAAAATTAAATGTATAATTATTAATGAATTATTATATTTTATTTGTTTTCTACCATACTTAGTTGCATTTGCTGTTTTTTGCTCTCCTGAGGTTGGCAGCTGTTGTCATTGTCATTTGTCAATTGTCAGACATCAAAACACTCATGCTCTTATAATTTAAACTTAGTTACGTGTGCTCATAATGTGTTTTCCATAAAAAAAAAAATTATATGATTATAGTTTTCCAATTAAAATCAATTTCAATATTACCTTCTCTCTTGTACATTAAAATTTTTATAAAAAATAATGTCTTGTAAACTTCACCGAGTGCGATATTATAACCCCAAACCAGAAACAATAAATTGTGCGTCGTTTAATAAAAAAAACAAACTTCTATCGTTAGCCAGGTATTAAAATTTATTTGTGTTAAAAATTTGAGTTTAAATATTTCATTATGTAAAGTAAAGAGGTTATTTCATTTTTACAGACAGGATGCCACTATTGAAATATGGGACTTAAATTATGCTCCATACCTTTTAAAGTGCATACCAGGAGCTGAGAATGCCTCAGTTGAGGCGCTGGGTTGGGTAAATCAAAGATTGCTTTCTACAGGCCTAGGTGGCACATTACTAGAATGGGACTTGGAAACCCTTTCTATCAAATCAACTATGATGCTAACTGGAGATGCAGCATGGTGCCTTGATGTTAACAGGACAAATACATTGGTTGCGGTTGGAACTGAGCAGGGCTATGTCAATTTATATTCTACTGAAAATGAAGAAATTATATATAAAAAATTATTTGACAAGCAAGAAGGTCGAATTTTGTGTTGTAAATTTGATAATACTGGTGCAGTGCTTGTAACAGGTAACTGCTTACATAAAGACAACTTTTTATGTTTTCTACACATTTCACATGAAAGTCTGGACAAACTGGACTATTTACATATAAATTAATAAAATAGTACACATTTTGGTAACCCAACATTTTAAAAACTTGCAGTGGCCATGGTTACATTGGTCACTTATTAAAATCAAAATCAAATTGAATCTGCTTGCATGTAGAGGAAACTTAGTGTTGATATAGTCTGTTCTCCACTCTCCATACAATTTTTTCAAGCATTACGTGTTGAGTGGTGGAACTAAATGCCTAGCTGGTGCCAAAACAAAGAAATGAAAATATAAATTCATCCTCTCGAGTGGTAATAGAACCCACAACCATTGTGTTGTAGTCACACCCTTGTGCCCCTGCACCACGACAACCACTGTCTGTCTTAATACTAGGCTCCCTCTACCTGCACTGTAATGTGTGCTGGTTATGATGTGACATTAAAATGTTTATATATTGTATTTAGGCTCAGTGGATACCATTAGGATTTGGAATGTTGAAACTGGCCATGCAACTTGTAGAATGTCTGTGAGTCGTAGAGGTAAAGAGACTATTGTATGGTGTCTTGCAGTCTTATCAGATAATGTTGTGGTATCTGGTGATAGTATGGGGCGGCTTACTTTTTGGGATAGTAACCTAGGCGATCAGGTATTATTACTATATTTATCACTTTTATTGCTTTAAATATATATGTCTTAAATTCTTATATTAATGTAACATAACTAATTATCGTAATAATTATGATTTTCAGATAGAATCTTTTAAGACACATAAATCTAATATCTTGTCCATAGCAGTTTCTGATAATGAAAGAAAATTATATTGTAGTGGTGTAGATCCAGTGATTGTAAACTTTGTTAAAGTTAATAATAAAAGTTCAGGCAAAGAAGCAAGCTCACAGTGGGTGAAAAATGTTCAGAGACACATCCATGAACATGATGTTAGGTAATTTTTTTATAGTGTTGCTAAATTAGGGGCCTGCATGGTGTGGTGGGACAGCAGTGGCTGTAAGCCAGTTAGGAGCCATTGTGGAACAGTGGCATACATACCCATAGCATTTACAGTCACAAGCTTGTGACTGTAAATGCTATGGTTTAATTCCCACTCTGAGGAATGACATATTTAATATTTGTATCCCCTTGCCCTGGCCACTAAGACATACCATGGTGTTGAGTTCTGCCACTCAACATGCAATGGCTCTAGTTTTAGGATTTTAACACTAATTACCCTCTACCTACGCTGTATATATATTCTATAAAATGGTTAAATAAATGATAAGACAAAGTGTGGTTTGAGTCTGTCACTTAACACTTAATATTTTGAAATCAGGTAAAAAGTGATGAATAAGTGTCTTGATATTAAGTACTCACTGCCTAACATGCATGAGTGCGGGATAAAACTGATGATATAAGTAAGTTTATTTTTTAATGTTGTGTTTAATTTTCTATTTTTAATTACAGAGCTCTTGTACTTAATGAAAATAAACTAGTGTCAGTAGGAATAGATGGTTATTTGACACTTTCAAGTTATCCTCCAAAATGGGTGATGAGGATTCCTCATATGATACCAGCTTCTAGATCATCAGTGTGTGCGCAGAAAAAGTTATTGCTTCTAAGGTAATTTATTAAAATAAAAACATACATGAATTATACATGCATTGCTGTATTTGCTTCTATAGTTTGATGTTGAACATCAACATTCAAATACTTATTAAAAAAGTGTATAAAAGTTTGAATTTAGGGAGATCTTTTTATATTTTCTTAATAAGTATTTTTCTTTCCTAAGTGTGAAATAACACTTGAAAAATGTAAAAAATATTCAATATTTTTTTAATTTTCTGTACTCTTAAGTGGTCATTTTATTTCCTAACATTATATGTCTGCTAAAATATATCAGTTATATTCAAATAATCAAAAACAAGGAAAGATATAAAAAAAGAAACCTTGACTGCTTAAACTCACTTTTTAATAAGGATTCATTATAGTAATGATAATCATGATATACCTCATTTTAGAAATCCTTTTGAAAGCATTGATCTCTTGAATTCGATATCCATATTGTTTGAAACCAAAATTTTTTACATTAATACAAAATTCGCACGAAAAACATTACCTCTTCCTTAGCTGTTGGGAGTTATAAGATAACATGTTTTAATATCTCTTTAAAATTATTGAATTGAATGGAGATGCTTCCTTTCGCTAATTGCTATATAACTATTATATTAAAAGAAACAAGAGAAGTATATTAGAATAGCTGCTGTAAGGTAAAAAAGGAATTTTTTAGAAAGTTGATTTCAACATATAAACATTTTTCTTAAACAAAATCTGGTGATTCTTGTCTCTGTCAGTATATGTATAAGAATTGGTGAATTTATTTATAACTTTTTTTATTACAGATATAGTAATTATCTGGAGGTTTGGAAACTTGGTACTTATGCAGTAAACAATAAAGGTGATGTGACTATTTCAAATTTTCAACTGAAGCCAAATATACAAAAAGATATTAAAAATCAATTAGAACAAGAATCAGAATTAGATGATATAGAATATAATACTACTAATGTATCTGAGAAACAAAAACAAAATCTCAAACTCACAGAACAACCTGTAAAACTAGTGTCATTAGAAACTAAGGGAAAAAAGCATATAAAATGCTGTGAAATGTCTCCTAGTGGTGAAATTATAGTGTATTCAACCGACAGCAATATTAGAATGTTAAAATTAGAATATGTAAGTATTTTTTTTATATATGATGTTATTTTAGACAAAATAAATATTTATAATTTAACTTTATCGCGAAGGTTGACGGACGGATTCGACTTCCAATCAGGGGAAAGATTATTTTCGTTTTTTCAACATTTAATGTCCCGAAAAATCGCGAAAATTAGAGAATGGAGGGTATCTTAAAAAAACATTACATCCGCTACAGCAGGGTAGGGACCCAGCTTTATGCCTAAAACAATATGAAGCTAAAAAAATAATTTAATAAATTATAGTATTGTATAGTACAGATAAAAATGATAGATTTTTATATATACCAGTGTTCCAGTTCTTTGTTAGCATCTTAGTATATGAGGACAATAAGGTTATGTTTTTTCCAGTGAGTAAGCACGCATAGACATATTTCTAGAGAAGCCAAATCAACCCCAATCAAAATATTCTCGCCTTAAATCGAACTTATGTATAAGTATTATGTGAAGAATGAAATGCCTTAACACTAAGAATTAAGATATCTTTGCCTTCATATTAAATAAAAAAAATTAAATTATGTTAGCTTCACGCTATATCTCGCACACAGCAGGGTAGACAGAGAGAACATAGTGTTAAGACACTCTGTTTCACACTTTCCAGCGAATTCTGCAGGTATTGCGTGTTGAGTGGCGGAACTCAACGCCGCGCTTTTCCTCGACACCGGAAGAAAGTCATAATATTTCATTTCCTCGTGTGGGGATCGAACCCACAAGCAATCACGGTGATAAATATTTGAGACCATGCGCAACGGCTGGCCTAAAGTTAAAAAAAAATTACTTACTAAGAAAAGGTATAAAAATTTGAACATAGCAGTATTGAACGCGCGCCTCTTTGGAAACTGTCCAAGCTACGTTCAAATTTTTATATGTTTTGTTAATAAGTATTTTACTTTCCTAAGTGTGGAATAACACTTTAAAAATGTTAAAAAAAATATATTTAAAAAATTTTGTATATCTATTACAGGATGAAGACACAACTAACGTTTCAATATCAAAAGTCCTGGTGACGGGTGTTGTGAGTTGCGATCGTGTTGCGTTCACCGCCGACTCTGGTACGATGCTAGCGTATACTGCGGGGGAAATAAAAGTACTACAAGTAGACCCTGAAGCCGGAGCTGTGGTTATACAAACCATATGTTGTGCGGAATGTAAGAATTTTTTTTTTCATCTTCCTGCTGTATCCCGTATATAACAGCAACGTCGTGAAAAAACACAAACTAGCAAAATTAAAAATCATAATAGAATAATTAATTCTATTAAATTATTAAATGCCACCAATATTTTTTTTCTTATATATCCTCCACGTTCACACACTGATCCCATACAATTTTATTATAATTATAACATAGAAAACAAACGAGTATAACAAAAGCATATAGACTGGCAAGTATATACTTATTGGACCTTAAACGACCGACATTGAGGTTGATCTAAATAACACCATACCTGTCCAGTCGATAATTTTCATTTATAAATAAATATAAATACATGTAATAAAGTATATAAATTGAATATAATAGTTTAGTACATAATTACATATTATTTATGTGTTTTTAAAATAATATGAATAAGACACATATTTACGATAAATATAAATAATAGTTTCCAATCTCAATAGTTATCAATTTTAAGACACAATTCTATATTTAATAATATATATAATATTCTTACTTTATTTATTTTGTTATTTTCAGATCTTAAGTCAAAATCAGTTTTACATCTGATGGTATCTAAAGATACTCCATCAAAAAATATATATGTAGTTGTAGCTGACACACAAGGAAATATTGCAGTTTGGATAAAAACACCTAAGAAATTTAAATACTATGCCTCTTTACCTAAATACAAATGTGTACCCTCTGCTCTGACAATTGATAACAAATTGGAAAATATTTTAGTTGCATATGTTGATCAAAAGGCAAGTAAATCTTGATTAAATTATAAAACTAAAACTTATACGTTTTTATGTATGTTGTATCAAGCATATAGCAGCAGAGGTAGTTCCTCTTCCCGCGTGGAAATCGAATTCTCAATCGTTGCTCTCACGGTGTGGTTTAGACGGTGTACTGCTGCGTAACGAGGGTATCTGACTCAGTAATTTTTTAGCACATAGCAGAGTAGGCAGAGGGAACCTAGTGTAAGAATTTCGGTTCTTATTAAGACACTTATGTTCTCCATTTTCCGCCAAATTCCGCCGTATTGATTGATCGAACTCAACACTGCGCTTGGCCTCACCACCAGAGCGAGAAAATGAAAAATATTAAATATTTATTTCGCCGAGGGACCATACCCACAACCGTCGCGTTTACATACTTGTGCCACCGGTCCTAGACGGCCACATTAATACATTTTAATTAAATTTCTCCCATAGATAATAGAATACGAGTTACCAAACAAGAAAATATCAAAATGGTCGAGTGATATGCTATGCGGAAACAGACCGCGCTCGTCCGCCATTACGTCGTTGTGCGTGCATCCGACGCGCGACGCGCTCGTGTGTCAAGACGATGCCTCTTTGTGGATATTGGATAAAAATGCTAAGGTTACCTATTTTATATTTTACCATTATACTGTATTACACTAAATATGATTAGAAACATTATACAGAGAGGTAAACGTTCGTAACTTCGTGGAAATTATGACCTTTGCTATGCTTCGATATTCATTATTTCATATAGATTACCTAAACTTCACAGTTTTGCAGCAGATTACGTATCTTGTTTTATTTTTACACGTGAATGGAAAATGCTTATCATGTTGAGAATCTTCCGTTATGGAGGCCTTTTATTATTTCTTGTAAGTAAGCGGCAGCCCCGTACGGTTTTACTTCTTCAGATATCCGTGTACAGTGACAAAATTTCAAAAATCATTGAATGTAATCAATATTCTATTACTGCTTCTACATCTAACAAAATATTTGTTTTTCGCTAACAATATGTAATAAATAGTATACAAACGGGTAGGAAAATAAACATTTTCAATTTTTTTATTGTACTATTCCTATCTATTAAGAATAGAAGAAAATATTCAAAAAAATGGACGTTGCGGGACTCGATCAGTTCAATTTTTATAATTTTTTTAAAACAAAAATAAGGCAGTATTAAATAAATGCCGAATTAAAATGCCCCAGCATTTTAATAACTGTATATTTATGTATGTGGCACTCAGGTGAATAATTCTTACTATACGAGTATCTCGTATAGTAAGAATTATTATACACCTGTCATGGTCTAGCCTTAATAATTAAAAAAATGCACTTATAATATCTCTTAAGACTACTACTTTCTTAAGTAGATGAAGATATTGCTATCAGCAATAAGACCGCCTTTGCACGTTCTGGATTTACTATTTTAAGATTGTATTTTATTTCCTCTGTAACAGCTTTGTGTGCTATAAAGTTTTTTCTATCTATCTTCTATCTTCTGAAATTTCTTTTCACTAATTTCATAATAATTAAAATTGAAAAACATTTCTATGACTGATAAAAAAATCAATCAATCAATTCTATTTATATTTATAATTTCAGACCGACATTGAGGAACCAGCACCTAAAAAAATACAACAAGCACTCAAAAAAGGCAACTTTAAGAACGGTGTCCGAATAATTCCAATAAAGGTTTGTAAATTCTCTGTAAAAGAATAATATTTAATGTACAGCAATGCAAACATTTTTCAGTTACAGTTATTGCGTTTATCGAATAGCCATTTTTACTAATATTGTAAAGCTGAAAAGTTTTTTCGTTAGACACTAGGTCTCCGTAATTACGTAACTATAGTACCATAACTCAGTTAGTATAGTTTAGTTGAGTAGTAACAATAAACAAGTGTATCCTATATCAGTCAAGGTAAATGCTTTAACTTTAAATATAATCTTTTCGTAGATTGATTTTAAGTTATTAAACACGTACACGATTTCTAACTTATAGCTAACTATGTCTGTGTCTAGGGATATAAACTTGTAAGGTTTTATACTATGAACAACACATTAGAAAGAGAGCGGTTATATTTTTTTGCATACTACTAATTAGTAACAGATTACATGAGTATTTATTTTAAAGAGGTTTTTTTAAGAAATTTTATACGTTTTCAAAAAAGGACAAGAGTTTTATTTTTGATGCTTAAAGCGACAAACACACTTAAATTAGCATTGAAATATTCTATAACTTTATCGTCTAAGCGTGACGTTTATCGCACTTTCACTGTCTATTCGTCTCGGTTTGGATTAGGAAATGAGGCCCAAAATATACAGCTCATATTAAGCTATCTAAAAATATATTATTTGATATTTTTATATTTTCACTAGTGTTAAGGCACTCTGTTTCCCACTTTCTGCCGAATATTGAAGGCATGGCGTGTTGAGTAGCAGAACTCAACGCCGCGCCTTGCCTCGACCCCAGAGCGAAGAAATGGAAATATAAACGTAAATAAATATTGAATTTCCTTGAGTGGGGATCGAACCCGCAACTGTCGCGTTACAGTCAACTCTTGTGAGGTATATGCTCATGTAAGGTATTAAAATTGGAGTACTTTAATCAAAAGCTTTTTAAGTTACTTCGACTTTTAATTTTGATACATAAATAATGAAAATTACGGCTTATCATGGCTTATAATAAAAATAATATATAATGCTAATATATTATAAATACAGATAACAAAAGTGGATGACGCTATCGTATTGAAATGATTAGATTACTTTCGAGACATTATATTTGTTGTGTTGCCGTCAATCATGTTATATGAAGTACATGACATAAATTTATTATTCTACAACTAGCCATCTTTTGTTGCAT
>DWGR01005624.1:0-10243 GCA_018247715.1 Heliconius burneyi
TTTACAGCAATATAATTCGTACAACAGAAAAACACATAGGAAACAATTTATGTAATTATTTTAAATAATGTGGCTATAATAAAAAATGAGTTTAAGCGGGCGAAGCCGCGTTTAGCTCGCTAGTCTTACATATACAGTGTCACCAAAACGTTTCTTTCCAAGTTTAGCAATAGTTTAAATCTAAGTGTTTTTTTTTAAATAAAACGTTGTTATGTATGACTTTTCTTTTTTTATTTTAAAAGAGAAAATAAAAATGCCGAACTAAAATATTTATTTGTATATATTTGTATAAGATTTGTTACTAAAGTTTACTTTTCATTGTCAAACATGGACCGAAAATATTATATCGTCGTGCCAAATTCTATACATAACGCTAAATAATTGTAAATATTCGAGTATGTATTTATTTATAATAACGAAATAGGATATTTAATAAAGTAACTTTTTTATTTGTTTGTTTGTTTGTTGTAGATTAATGGTATATTACTAAATCAATTTCAATAAAAAAATCCTATTGAGTGGAGCTATTTCAGGTGTAAGGTAAGGAAACTTTATCTTTTATTTAGCAGCTTAGACATTTAAAAAATATATTATTATATCTATTTTATGTTTTCTATACTTCGACGAGAACGTAGAGCTTAAGCAATGAAGAGATACAAAGAACGGCAGGTACTAGCGAGTATGTCGCGGTGAGAATGAAGAAGAACGAGCTAACGAACTAAGCTGGCTTGGGCATGCCGAACGAATGAATTATTAAAGAATAGCAAAAAAATTATGATAGAAAAGTCACGAGTCTCAGAGTCTCGTGGTAAGAGAGGTAGGGTGTGACCTCGATTGACCTTCGAAAATACATCAAAGATACTGGAGGAAGGTCACGTAAAAAGCATGAGGATTTCAGCTTAAATAGTTTTACTGGTTCAGCTTAGGTTCCCTCTACATTTACCATACCGTATTAGAATATATGCAGAATAGAGGGTAAAGAAAAAAAATATTTTTGTCTTCTCCGAATATAACATATACAAATGTATATGCAAGATAAAACTGAAATGAAATGTCGAAACAATGGAATATTCTAGCAAATTCATTATTTTACGAAATAATTGAAATTTATATCTTTGCTTCGACAAAGAGGCAGAAAAATTGTTATTTCTAAGTATGACTTAATTAGACTTTGGAATTATATTTCTTCAATTATTTTGTTCTTCATAAAGAATATTATATTTTTTTCTTTGCTATTATTTATCAAATGAATAGAACTTAGAAGGAATATTGATTGCAATTTTATAAATTAATTTATATCGAGCTGTTATAGCAAAGCTACAGCTTCTATACTGCAAACACGACAGTTACCGGTTCGATTTCCACTAGCGGGAAAGAATTTACCCTAATTCGCTATGAATACAGTATCAGGCTAAAAAAAGCTTTGAAATATGAATAATATTAAATTAAAATAATTTTGTGAATCTATGAGATAATATATAATCAACTCGATTGTATTGTAAACCATACATACATACAGTACAGTGAACGTGTCGTGGCGCTGAGCTCTGCGCATGTTTAACTTACATTTTTTTTTACGTCTGATTATTTCTTACCGAATGTACAATGCGCACCTAACTTCACAACAGCCACGACTCGCTGACCGTATTATACATTGTTTTAGTAATATACCCACATGTGTGTGTGTTTTTTCTTTACTTGTGATCGTCCACCTTCGATATATGTATAGTCAATTTTTAGCACTATAAAATTGTTCTGTGATACATGTGTTTATTGTTTTGTACATTAAATAAACATTATGATCATTGGGTGTCACTTTAATGGCGAATAAACGTACGTAATAATATGTGTTTTTTATTTGCTTATCCTAGCGTAAGAGGTGTAGATTCGATTCTTGATCGGAGTAAATATTTTTACAGATGTGTGTGTGGGTGTACATAATAAATTACGTAAATCGTAATTGTTTGTATAAGAAAAATACATATTAGATAGGCTTGGTGCAGTGGGACAGAATGTGATTATAAACGCGATGGATGTTCATTCGATTCCCGGCTTGGGGACATTTGTTTTTAATTTTCCTGCTCTGATATATAAAGCGCAGCGTTGAGCTCCGCCATTGAACGTAGCTAGACTCGAACCCGTGTCTCTTGAATAGTTACTCCATATTTTCTTAAATTGTTCTGTTATTGTCTTATTTTGTTTATCCTGGTGTTTGAAGGAACTTTTGATTTTGCTTCAATGTTTGTTAGAAGTAAATATTTTAGTGCTTAAGTATTCTATGTG
The DNA here is from genome assembly GCA_018247715.1 of Heliconius burneyi. Lineage (NCBI taxonomy): Eukaryota > Metazoa > Arthropoda > Insecta > Lepidoptera > Nymphalidae > Heliconius > Heliconius burneyi. Next base: position 2,284 of record DWGR01005624.1, read on the forward strand.
TAACATAGATAATACCTTTATTTATTATTAGAATTGTAAAATATTGATTAGGTAACATTTCAAGTAGTAGTAGTAGTTGTCTCAATAAATGATTGTAAACGCGATGGATGTGGATTTGATCCCGCTCAAGGATATTCACGTAAATTTGTTTTGTCATTTTCTTGCTCTGGTAGATTAAGTGCAGTGCTAAGTTACGCCATTGAACGTAGCTGGATTCGTTCCCGTGCCTCAAGATGCCGAGGCTGTATATAAACAGATACTCCTAGAGTAGTGATATGGCACGATTTCCAAATCATATAGTACCTAAAATATATCAAGATAGATTTTTCTAAGTACGATCCAAACATCATTAAAAAACCAAAGAAAAAGGTAAAAGAAAACTTCCATTTTAGTCCGGCTCGAGCACCAGGGGAACATAAAGTAATAGCTCTGTATAAAGGACGGTTTTTACGTAGACGTCAAGCGTCGCTAAGTTATTCTATTTTTATTTTATAAAGAATAAAAATATTTACTTATAATATCATACAGCTATTATAAATATTAGGCCGTCGTATCCAATGATACAACGTCTAAATGTAAATGGGATGATTGTGGGTTCGATTTTCTCTAGGGAGAAATTAATTTTTCACATTTTGGATCGAAAATGGGGAAAGTGTCTTAACTCTAGGTTTCTTCTCCTAGAATGTGAAACTCAAAAAGATATAGGTGCATAATTTTGTTTGTTTTTTTGTATTTTGAGAAATCTATGTACGGCTTTGTGATCTGCCACTCAACACGCGATGTCAGTTTCACGCTGTATCCCGAACACAGCAGGGTAGGCAGAGGGAACCTAGTGTCAAGACCCTCCGTTCCCCACACGAGATGTAAGCAAACAAAATAATTAAAAAAAAACCGATCCAATTATCCCGATATTAACCTTCTAATCCAATTTTCACACAATTAAGAACCACTGCGATGAACAAGATTTGCCATTTTAAAAACCGCACTAAAATCGGTTGATTTGTTCAGGAACTACAGACAGATATACAAGTCCAATTTATAACATCCTTATTTTTTCGCCGTAGGTTAAAAAAAGCGTAAAATGAGTATTTTAACACTAGGGTTACACTGACTACTTTGCTATACAGTAAAAACATAACTTTTTCTTTGCAGTCGGGTAAAAAGCGTGAAAACTAAAAAAAAAATAAAGATTTCAAATGTTTAACACCGTTCTCTTATATAGAACATAATTGCCGCGTACCGTAACACAAGCTTAAAGCTAGGTGCCCCAGATATGAAATTTTATTAAACTAGAAAAATAAACATCATTATAGTGCCGTGATTAAATTTTCTCACTTTACTTAAACCATAAATTCAAATATATTGAATTATAGAATAAGGCGGAAAGTCTGTGTGGTGGAAATAGAGTGCCTTAACTTTAGGTTCCCAGGTTCCCTCTGCCTAACATGCTATGTGCGGGATACAGTGTGAAGTTAAGATAATCACCAAACTATATAGTAATCACTAATTCATCAAAAAAAATACTAAAAAATACATTTTTTTTGTTTTTTTCTAGCTTCAGCTTAAATGGACATCAAACTCAGTACCTTGCCTATATACTCGTATACTCATATTTCGAAACCAAACTAATGAAATGGCTTCATTAAAAAACAAAATTCAGCACCCTACCTACATTTATACAGCGTGCTCTTAATTGTCCCACATTGAAGCGCATCGATACGCAAAATCTGACAAATTGTATTGCTCCACATATCCTGCCAATTACGTTTGACACTCGGCATTCGAGAACACGCTGTATACGCGAATTTTGCAACAAAAGAACTTTCAATATAAAATTGATTTTTTGGTATTAATTATAGTTGGATTTGATATTTGTGTGTGTTTTTGTTTGTTATCTTATGTTAGCATTAATTAGATTTTTTAATCTGTAACTTCTAAAAAGAAGTATCTACTTTAAATAAAGACCTGGATAAAAAAATATATCTTATATCAAGCTTGACTTATAAACAATGACGATATCTATTCTTATATTATAAAGCTGAAAAATTTGTTTCGTTGAATGTCATAATCTCAGGATCTAGACCAGATACGAATAAGAAACATTATTTTTTTGCTGGATAGTCCATCTATGTTTATTTTTATCAAGGGAGGCCCTCGTTACTAGAGCGAGTTGAATTAAAATAATTAAATATTTCATTCCTTCGAGTGGGAATCGAATCCACAAACGTGGTGCCCCTGCGCCACATATAACGTAAGTACCATGTAACTAGATATAAATACATTTTTAAAATTTCCAGCTAACGGCTACAGCATGTCTTACAGTACGAGAAAACGTGTGAGGTTTAATCGCTTATGCTGGGAGAGGAATGCGATGTAAATGCGATATAGGTAGTGAACTACTTTTGGTTCTGGTTTTTGTTTGTTATTGAAGTTACAGTAAGTTTATCTTATATAAATTTAATATTTTTACGAAAATTGTAGGCAGAGGAAACCTACTGTTAAAAACTCCTTTCTTAATTTTCCGCCGAATAAGACCTTATGTATTTATTTTAATCAGAATTTATGATTTATAAAATATATTGTATGTACATTTGCCTGTTTAGATTACTAGACATTGTAGAGCTATTGGGCCTGCGCAGGATGTTGGCTATAAATGATTTTGAAGATTACTATTTCTGGATGTAGAATCTACTATTTCTGGATGTAAACTGTGTATGTTGACGAAAGAATCTTAAGGGGAATGTTGCAAACTAGTAGCTGCCCGTAACTTCATTTAGATTAACCTAAATGTATTCGTACACTACGAACTAAGGAAATCTTTATCAAACCATCACTGGATCTCTACCTTTTTCATAGAAACTCTGTTAGTTGAATAATACTTAAACTAATAATCTAACTCTATTTGCACCATTTTTAAAGAATTATTGCACTTTAAAAATTCAAAAATATTTAAAAAAAAATATTTTGAACATAGCTGGATTTAAACCTTGAACTAAAATTATTTTTTGATACCAGAATAGTGATGCCAACATTAATATAATATGACGTCTCTTACGTCCCGCAAACCGGCTACAGGCGACTTGGCAAGCTTTCGATTCTATTTAAAATCGCTGAATTGTTAATAAATAGATCCTTTAGCGCATGACCAGATAACAGTAGATTCTATGGGATTTTAATTTTATATCTCTTCTAATAGAAACAAATGGTAAATAAGATCTTGCTTCTTTTACCAATTTTCATAATATTTTCCCTACCATTAGGGATGTACCTACATGGGTAAGCAGGGTACGTATAGGGAACCTAGTGTTAAGACAGTCAGAGCGAGGAATTAAAAATTATATATTCCTTTCAATAATAATCCAATTCACAGCTGTCATATCTTAATGAACGATTTAAGTTTTTATGTGAATCACATGATTTACCACTCCGCTGTAATTTTACTTTAACTCTTGAAATTCCTTGTCATTCTTCTTTCTTCTCTATCTAATTCGTCCGCTTGTATTCCTTACCCATAACAATCAAACAAGCTATGACTATACAAACATTTAAAAAGAGGCTGAGATATTATTTTATTAAAGGCCGTCGAACAGAATGTCTTAACACTAGGCTCCCTTGGCCTACCCTGCTGTGTGCGGGATACAGCATGAAGGTGATATTATTTAATGCTATAAGTAGATTGCAATTGTATTTTTTGTACTTATATCTTGTTTTTGTTCCTTCTTATAAAAAAATTTATTTTAAGAATTTATGGTATATAAGGAAAGTCGTATGTATGTGTTTATATATTTATGTATGTATTGTATGTATGTATTTATATGTATGTATTGTATGTATGTATGTATCTATGTAAAACTAGATGTCAACTCTGTACATCCCTTCCCTTTTTAACAATGCATTCTGTCCTCTATCTATAGGTTGCTGAAGAGATCCCTCTCTTAGCGATAAGACCGCCTATTGTACAGTTCTAAATATTAATACACGTATATGTGTCTTGTCTTTGTATTGTTTAATAAAGCGTATTTTATTTAACCGTCGAGCTTACAGTCAAACGCGATTCATCTGCTCTACTACAGCCTCGATATGCATAGATATACTCGTATTTCAGAATGAGTGAACAGATTCTTTTAATCTGTTAAACCAATCGAAACGTTTTTACGACATTTCATACAAACATATTACGATGCAATTCAAATATTCAATTTCAGTGTTATAAAATATAGTCCACCTCGTTAAAATTATACAATTTAATAATATATTGATGCAAGCATATCACAAGGGTATCGAATATGTTGTTTGATTTTGTTAGCAAATATATTATTGTTTGTAAATGGTTATTTCATTTAACTTTATTATAAATTCAAATTTCATATAAATATACGAAATAAATAATATCTAAAGTCGTCGTGGCGCAGCGGTTGAAACAACCTAGTGTTAGGCTCTATTTCCAGTTTGTATTGGAGTTATCCTGTTCGCTTGATGTTCGGTTTGATGGTAAAAAACAGCCAAGTATTTTTTTTTACTTAATCTAGACATATATCTAGAGTGAGCACGGAACGCGTTATATACATATGTGTACGTTACCGACAATCCAATAGCAACCAACAGCGTCTTAAATATAATCTATAATAGATTAGATTGCGTTTGTGTAAGCCATTACTGAGAAATTTCCAGTGGAATGGAGAAGCTATTTAAATACTAACGTAGGTATTAAGTTTCTATCGTTACTAACGAAATTAGTCATAATTATGGTACTTGTTATACATGAAAATATGTGAATACAATAATTTAAGTATTCTCAAGAATACCTCGAAAATGTCTACCTTGAATGTCCTATGTAAAGTTACCGAGGTAATGAATAAAATTTCTACGGATATTCTCTATACAAATAGAGCACCCGCCGTTACAGCCGTTATATAAAATAAATAGATTTTGGTCTACATTCCTATATTCTAGCAGTTTTTAAGTCCAATTTAGGTAAGGCTTGGTTCAACAGATTAAATCTTATAACATTTTAGTTATTTTGTACATTATCGAAGAATATAGTACCGAATTATATGGTTTGCCAGTAGTATACTTCGAACTTTGATTCTTTTGCCAGTGAAGTCGAGAACGGCGCATTACTCAACATTGAACTTGGCTCTCATTTGACATAATTTTTTTTTTATGGGATATTATTATTTTTTTGTAAAAATTATTACTATTAATCATTGAAATATTTTTGTCAATAAAATCTTTTTGCTTACATATGTTCTTTGATTTAACTGTCAAACTTTCTTTTATTTTCTTGATAGTAGTTACCAATATTTTCTTTTTAGGTTTTTTGTGATTATGTATAATATACAATTTCCAAATATTAAGTTGCTAGGTCATTTAGAAGTGGATTAGGTTTTTGAAGTCAATTCAAATTCAAATTCAAAATATTCTTTATTCAAATAGACAAAGAAGGCACTTTTGAATCGTCAAGTGAACATACTAACAAAAAGCTACCTCTGGTTGGAAGGCAGTTCTGCTGAGAAGAGTCGGCAAGAAACTCAACAGTTGCTCTTTTCAAATCAATGGTATAATTAATTATTACATTAGCTAGCAGCTATCCTCCAATGACATCCAACAGATATTAATTCCATACATATTTATCCTCTAAATACAAAAGTTCCCGTTAGTAAAACCAAAATATTTCAATAGCTGTTCTCGAAAATATTTCGAAAATATTTTAGATACATCAGAAATATGTTATTTTAGATTTTAATAAGTGCACCAAATTACATTCCTGCTGAATAGGCAACGCACATACGGAACTACTGGACTTAGAAAGTTAAGATTTGGCACATAGATAAGCCGTGGAGCGTATCGGAGTAAGAGAGGATTTCTTGAAATTCCCACAGGAACGGGAAAAATCAAGATTTTCCATTTGAAGTCTTAATTTCCACGCAAGCAAATTTGCGGGCAACAACATATACATGTTGTATTTTATAAAATATTTAGCGATTCGAATAAATTTCCAATAGGAAGTGTACCCGCAACATTAATAGTAGAGCAAAGTATCGGCCAAATTTCCTCACGCTATATTATGTATGCATTGGTACCTTAACCCGTAAGAATAGGCTTTTAAGTTTAATGTTTGTAACACCGGTGTTTTTGGTACAATCTATTTTTATGTTTTGTTTCTTTGTTAACATTATTTTTCATTTATTATTTTCATTTAATATATTTATACTCCGAGTGGAGATCGAACCCACGAAAATCTGTTTACAGTCAGACGCTGTACCACTGAGTTACGACATCTCAATTCTACTTTATTCTTTCTTCTATTACACTTTAGCTTAAATAATACCTATTATTTGAAGCTTATATCTTCTATAATCCTTTTATCTATTGTCATCTTTATTATTTACAAATTACCTCTGTTTGGCTTCGCCCGCTTGAACTATGTGTTTATTTTTTTAATATAATTTAAGAGTATTTAGGGAAATTGGTTAAAATAAATAGTAATTTTATCTATTCTAATCTATCGAATAAAATTTGACGCACTCTGTACTGACACTATCTGGACATGGCAGATACACGAGAAAAAATACTATTAGGAAAATTATTCTGTTTGTATGTCCGTTTGTGCACGCCAGTCTCAGTAAAACAACAGATTTATAATTACCGATTTTTTTGTGTTTTTCTTAACTTCTTGTAACATTTGTTTCAATCTGTTCTGTTTATGAAAAACGTTATATCAGTTTAAAATATTTTGTTGGATAATCTTAATTTTAATGGTATAGTTATTTTACATATGTTACAATATATTTTTTATGATGATAAATTAAAAAATAAATTTTCAAGATTCTTAAACAAAAGATAAAGAAAAAGTTGGCTATGTTTTTACGCTTATTATGAAATAATGATTTTTCCCGTAACTTTTACATCACTAGCTTTTAACGTACAAATAAAGATTTAACATAATTCTTCAATTTTACTTTTCCACGCAGACGAAGTTGCCAGCCGTGAAGCCAGTATACAAAAGCCTACTTTTTTAAATAACTGCGAGAATCTGGAAGGAACGAGAAAGGAGAATTTAATTTGTTTATATTATTAATTAATTAAATATTTACAATTTATATGAAAAGATTACGTCAAACAAATTAGAATTTTCCTTTACACAAACACAAGCTGTCGAATTTAATGCATGTACAAGTATAAATATATAGATAGATATATACAATCCCATCCATTTCAATTCCAACGCCCTTTGATCAAAGGTCTATGGGAAATGTCTTTTGTGGCGCGTCAAAGTGCCAAGTTTGTATTGACCCTAAATTGAATTAGTATACTGTATTGAGTTTATGGTATATGTTATATATACAAATATATATTTATTCTTACATATACTATATGTACTATATGTAAATATATATTTGTAGGAGTTTCAAAAGATTTTTATGGTTTCCTTGAAATGTAAACAAATGTTTTGTGTGTTTGATTCTTAATAAGGTGAATTATATTTTTCGTTTCCTCGCTCTCGTAAAAAGGCAATACGCAGTGCTTCGAACATTAAGTATAAAGCAGAGGACGTAGTTTCTTAACACTGTTCCAGGGTAACAGCGTGGAGCTACGCGAGTACGCTCCAAATATGTACAGCCTTATGTTCAGAGCTATGGGTTTTGAAATTCAGATTTTAAAACGCGAGATGTTCCAATTTGTAAAATATCTTTTTTTACTGATTCTGCGAAATAAATCACGGTGTTAAGTTCCGAAAATCAGTATGAAATATATATCGACACCTTTGTAGAGACATTCTGAAATAATCCTAGGATTATTTAAACTTTTTATATATGTACATACGAGGTATGTTCAAAAAGTAAGGTGACTTTTCAAATTTGGTGGGCAACGTACTTTCGATTATCGATTTTTTTATTTTGTTATGTTGGTACACTCTTCCCGAACATCTGTACCAAGTTTCAAGTGTATAGCATTT
>DWGR01005625.1:0-10243 GCA_018247715.1 Heliconius burneyi
CAAATAATTTCTGAATTCTTTCATATTTATCAAAAGAATCTAACAAAGTTGTTCAGCCAATTAATCTCGGCCTCACCTTCTTTTCAATTGCTTTTGAATCGTTTACTTTATTATGTTATTGCTTAAACACTGGTAATTTTTTTTAGATTTTTTGCTGTGCTGTATAAAGAAAAAAAATAATAAGCGCAGTGATTGTAAAAGCGATGACTTTACAGGATTCGATTCTCACTCGAGGAAATTATATATCCAACTACATATAATTATATATGCTTTCATTTCTTCGCTCTAGTATATGTCGAGGCAAAGCGCGGCGTTGAGTTCCATTACTAAACACTCAATGCCTCCAAAATTCGGCGAAAAGTTTTTATTTTTATTAAATTCGAGTTGGACTCGCTGCTCGCTCTGGAGATTCCAAGCTCATGAGTATAGAATACAGCTTATAAAGGTAGACAAACTTAAACGTAGACAAACTTAAACGTGAAATACTCGTAAACTACAATTATATTTTTTTCATTTCATTCATTGAGTACTTTTTTCTGTTGCTAAAAATGGCTTAGCGGACAGATCGACATACAAATCGTAAGCTAATCCATACAAAATAAGACTAAACAGACTTGAATTATAATATTTTTTTCATCTTTTCCACATATTCAGATGACTGTTTTGAACAAAAAAACCTATCCTTTAAATGTCTAAGTAGTTTTTTGAGTTACGCGGTTAAATCTTATAGGAAGACTTATATTAAATTATATACTTGTACTTTAAACACAATATTAAATCCATATTAGGTATATGGATTATCTACAATCTACATACATACATTTAAATTTTTTTATAAGTTCAGCCGATTACATTTATTAGTTAACTGTACTTTGCGTACGATTTTCATATTATTACGTGTTGAGTGTTGGAACTCCGCACAGCGTTTTTATCTTTTTCCAAAATTAAATAATTGCATTCCTCCGAGTAAGAATCGACCCCAAATCCGTCGCAATCACACGCTGTGCTAGTATGTCAGTCTATTTATTTAGAATTTGTCAAAGTAATCGTACACGGTAGTTTCGATGTATTATATATATATATATATATATATATATATATATATATACAGAATAAAGTGTAATATATATATATATATATATATATATATATATATATATATATATTTTACACTTTATTCTGTACATAGCTAGCAAGAACCTAGTGCTAAAACACTCCGTTTTCGCGTTCGGCTCGAAACATAAATAAAATTTCATTCCCAAGAGTGGTGATCGAACCAATGACTATTGCTTTTTCCTTCCCAAAAATTTTCCAACGTACCTATTATTTGGTACATCTTTAATTTATATATTGAATTTCAAAGAGGATAATCGATTCAACTAGTACGGAACAAGAATTTGAGAATGTCGAACTAACCAAGAAGTTCTAATGAATGTGAAATTGCAAACTACACATTCTCAAGTTTCCAATACTTTAGTTTCAACTTAGGTTAGGGTTAGCTTAAGTTGGGGTTCTTGGTTTTGATTAAGATTCACATTTTCATGACATAATGAGGTGTACAAAGGCAAGAGTGAGAGGCAGGTAAGAGAAGCAAGATAAGACCTTAGTTGACATAAGAAAAATATTGATGATGTTGGATAAAGAGAACGGTCTCTGCATGCCTCTTTCGTCTCATCAACAAGCCCTCCGAAAGGTCCTCATACATTTTGTTTACTAGCGTTTGGCTCTCTGACTACCCCGCTAAGGAGAAAGCGTGAAGTTGAAATTTAAGCTGGTGGGATCTCGTCTGATTTTAAACGTAATGATTCTGGGTCGATTTCATTCAATGAAATTCTTAAAATTAAAATATTATAATTTTTGATTCCGCCGTGGCCCAGTGGCATATGAGTGTGACTGTAAATACGACGGCGAAGTCATTCGAGGTATAAAATATTTTATGTGTTCATTTTCAAGCTCCAATAAAAAGAGAAATCGCTGAGTTGAGTTCCGCTACTCATCATCGTTTGGCATATTACGTGTTGAGCGGCAGAACTCAACGCTGCTCTTTGTGTAATTACCAGAGTGAAGATTGAAAATAATTCAAACCCCAATGGGAAATTGAAGGTACAACCATCGCGTTAATACTCAAACACTATGTCACTACGCTACAACACTCTCATATGTATGACGTATGTACATATGTATACTTCTTGAACCTCACGTACACTGATACACTAGTAACAGCAGTTGAATAGAGTTAGTTAGGCGCGGTCTGGCTTCGTTACGCCGTATTGTGACGCCTTACAGTATAGTACAGTGCAGTGCTGGCTGAATGAAATGAAATCGTTTTCTGCCATTTCGTGACGTTTTTAAAATTTTTTATTCAAGTTTTAAAAAGTCAACCTTTCACGTTTTATTTTATATTTCGTTGTAGTTTCGAAGTGTTGTTTTACATACAAAAAGCGTGTTTTCTATTCGAATTTCTACAGAACTACACTTTTTATGAGTGTGGGTATTTCTTTTCTTTTGGGTGACGTTGTGTCCCGCATATAACTTTTAAACGAGTGTTCGGGTCACCTGATGGTAAATGATCACCACCGCCCACGTCCCCGTGCGACACCAGAGCTACAGGTGCGTTGCCGGCCTTTGAGGTGGAGATAGACGCGTTTTTTGAAGTCATAATTGGGTATGCAGAGGGAACTATGAGCCTAATTTTTGAGGCATTGCACTTTTAGTCGAGGAATTAACATAGCGTTCGCGTGTTGAAGGGCGAAACTGAACGCCGCGCTTCGTTATCAGAGTGGAGAAAAAAAATTCCTGGAGTTAGAATCGAATCCACGACAGGCTTCCAAATCAAATTTTGATTTATAAAATAAAAACCTTAAGCACAAATTAATTCACAACGAACCCAGTAAAATATTATTCTAACCGCAATAACTTTCTAAAATTATACGGTGGAGATATTAAAATTATTTTCTTTCATTTCCAACGTCAATTAATATTCGTTTTAGTTAGAACAAAAGATAATATTGGGATATCGTTTTCACGCTTCATATCTTTATTCAATAGATGCGTAATTGGAAATTGGTTTCTTAATGAATGCGCGGTTTTAGTGCTTTTTTAGGGTTTCTTACCTCAAAAGGTAAAAACGGAACCTTTTTAGCATCACTTTGTTGCCTGTCTGTCCGTCTGTAAGGCTATTTATCTCAAAATCAGGTGGAGATATTAAGCTAAAATATCCACATCTATGATCCTTTGAAGAACGGAAATAATCAACGCAATTTAAAGCCAGCATTTATGCATCAATTTTACTGCATTTTGTATGAAAATTTCCGCAAAATCAAACTCTATAGGATACTTCCCGTGGACAGTTTTGAAATTTGGCACGAAGTGAAAACTTACAAATAAAGAAATGAAACCGAAAAGTGAAAAAAAAATATATGTGGTTGATTTCATACAAAATGCGAAAACTGCAAACTTAAATTTGTCGACTCATGTAGGTTGTACTTCCCGTTGACCTACAATCCTGAAATTATTACGAAAGTCTCGGTGTACGAGTCCGACTCGGACTTAACCAATGTTTTTAATCACAAATTACTTTTTGCGTGCAGCGCAACGTGGCGTTCAATTTCGTAAGGTAGTTGAGAGATTAAGCGGAGATCTGAATATCCCAATATAAGCCTCTTTCTGTGTTTCAGTTGTATTTTTAAAAATTTTAAATATTCAATTTAAAACTGAGGCCAAGAATAGAACTGTTACTTATAGACTTCAAACGCATACCTTGAAAATTTCAATTATTTACGTCGATCTGATCGTCAAATGAAAAAGTGATTACACATATGGAAGCAACGTATGTAGTGGTTTAAAGAGTTATTACGACAAGTACTCTCACCAATTAATTAATCACAAGCCAATAAGTTATCTCTGGCATAATCACGATTAATATACAAGTTGAAAGTTATAGATTGCCTTCTGGAACATAGCTTGATATATTTACTAAGGATGTCAGTATGTTCTTTAAAATATTGCTTGAAAATCTTAAAACGCCAGTGTGATTATAAACGAGATGTGTGTGGCTTCGATTCCTGATAATGAGGCAAAGCGTGGCGTTAAGTGCCGTCAATCAATACGTAATGCCTCGAGAGTTCAGTCTTAATGAAAACGGAGTTTTAACACTAGTTTGCCAGATTCCCTCTGCTTAACCTGCTACGTATGGGATACAGCGTGCAGCTAAAATATAATAAAAAAACTACAATGAAAACAAATTAATCATTGGAACTATGTACTATACGTAGGTTTATGGGGCAAAGAAGCAAATAAATAATACAAATTTGTATCATCTGCACCAAGGTATGCAGAAGAAACCAAGTCATTAAATTATATGTTAAATATAATTAATCATTAAATTAAATATTAAATTTAATGAAGGATGAATTTTTTCGGAATTAACTTTTAATATACATAAATCCTTGCTCGTATGGCTAGGAATTCCGTGAAAATTAAAAAAATATATCAACTATATAATAATAATTTGAGATCAGCCGTGTTGGTCCAAGGTCCAGGTCCAACTTAACATGTAATGCTCCCAGAATTCCTCGGAAAGTGAAAAAGGAAGTATCTTAATGAGAACGGAGTGTCCTTGCACTAGGTTCCCAGGTTCCCTTTGCCTACCTTAATACGTGCGGGATACAGCGTGGAGCCAAAAATATAACTAATTTGGTTAAGTATGAAAAGAACTCGGACAGTGGTGGTGAACGTTAATGCAACATTTAAAAGAGTTCTTTGAAGTCCAAGCATTACTCTGTGCTCCTCAGCCTGCAACGTGTTGGGCACAGCTAATCTTCATGAATTCATTGTGGCCCATTACATCTCCATCTTCATTGGTAATTCAATTCCTTCTATACTTACCACCGTCATATGTAAGATGTCCTGGTAAAAACAAAGCATTAGAAAATATTTTTTGGAAGGTCAAGATGGTGAAATCAATAATTTTTATTTTCGATTGTTATAAAAAGCATTACGTATAGTTTTTGTATTAGAAATATATTATTAATTTTAAAAAAACTAATTGCTAAACAGAAAGAGCCTAGTGTAAAGAGGTTCCGTTTCCGACTCTACACCGGATTTATATACTGAATATACCTGAATAAATCAGATCAACGAAATAAAAATAATACATTCCCCGAATCGGACGTCGAACCCACTATAACCACATTTACAGTCAGACCTCTCCATATATTATACATAAGTAATAGCAGCAAAACAAAGTAGAAACTTTTGTTGCTCTCTCATAATAAGCAGTATATTTATTACTGCCAGCCCTGAGTCGCTCATTCAATTACGCTATGAAGTTTTGTTCGCAGTTGTTATATAAGTGGATAATTGAATATTCTGAAACTTGATTGTTACTTGGATTGCGGTGAAATGTAATTATATTTATTGTGAATAATTATTTTTTCTCTATTATCATGTATCTCCCTGTCTTTGGTGTCTTAATATTTTTAGTGTCTTAATCTTTATTTTATCTTCAACGTCTCAATGGAAATAGAGTGACTTTACATTAGGTTCTCTGCCCCCTTTGCCAATCTTGCTACGCCCATTAAGCTATTCCTGTGTTTCTATTCTTTCTCATCTTTTGTCTCATGTTGTCTTAAAATAAGGTTCTTTCTGCAATTTCCAATGCTATGCCATGGTTCTAAACAATACTTGCATGTCAGTTGAGTGGTGCAAAGGTACGCCTTATTGCCAGAGCAAAGAAATAAAAATATTACTAAATAATAATTTTGCCCCGAGTGGGGGTCGAACCCACAACCGTCACGTTTTAGTCACACTCTTGTGCTTCCTGTGCAGTATACTCGTATATACATAGTAAAATATCACGTTCTTTAATGTTATATTCGGCATGCTATGGAAAATGCATAAATTAAAAAATAAATAAACAAAAGACAGACTATGCAAATTGATACAATCACCCGAAAATATTTCCCGAAAGGAAAAAAAAAAACAAAAACGGAAATTAGTGGATAGTTTTCATTTCCGAATATCTCATAAATATGCATTCTGCAACGCTATCGAATATCACGTCTAGACTGAATAATGCATTGAGAATAAGTTCTTATGATTTGTGGTGAACAATTATGGAAGTTATTATGGGTTCGAATTTGTTTATTTTTTTTGTAATAATTCACAAAAAAAAACAAATTCGAATGAATCATAATTCATTAAACATATAGATATTGTTTTAATCTAAAATGCTTGCCGAAACAAAATGGTGGATTACAATTTTTTAACAAATTAAAACGCTTGATTTGTAAAATACAATACAATAGTCGTATTGGAGCAGTGGTACAAGAGTGTGAGTGTAAATGCGACGATTGACGGTTCATATTCCACTCGGGGGAATGAATATATGTCTGTATTTAATAATTTCATTTCGTCACTCTGATAACAAGGCAAGGCGCGTTATGTTCGGGCGTGAATTATAAAAAAAAGAAGCATTATAATGAAGGTAGTTAAAGACTATAAAATAACAGTTTTGGTTCTTATTTTGTTGACCATGTGAGCAAAACCACATGGAACACTAGTACAAATATTTCTCTTACTTCACGTTTAAGAGCTGCTGCTATATTACTTGTATCCCGTATATAGATTTTCCTTATTTGCGCCAAATTTCCAAGACATTATGTGTTGAGCGGCGCAACTCAACGCCGATCTTATCTTGTTAGCAGATCTTGAAAAATGAAAGCAATGAAGCAATGAAGCAATATATAGGGAATGGAACCCATTAAAGACACTGCTGCATTAAAGCAACTGCATTAAAGACACGACGGCCACGAGATTTCAAAGTATTACAATATAATATAATACACACAAAACAAAAAGCATCATTTACCAAGTCAAATGTTTTTCTTAGTAATGAAAAAAGTCTTTACAAATATTTCTTGGAATACTGAAATTACAGAAATAATTAGGGCGAATAAGATAATCGCTTTTAAAATGTATACATTTCTACAAACATAATATTATATTTGTACATATATTTATTAAGTGTGTACAAAGGGGCCTTCAAGAACCACGACTACCGTTTACGGTTTTAGATTCGATTACCACTCAGGGGTATAAATTATTTTCATTTTCTCACTCCTGTAACAAGACAAAGCGCGGCGTAAAGCTTCATTATTTAACACGCAATGTGTCGAAAATTGAGGTGCAAGTGAATATAGTGTGAAGCTATAATTGTTATTTGTCATATTATACGCTTCAGCTTCACGCTGTACCCCGCATACAGTGGGTACCCCATTTTCCGCCCAATTTTGTGCATTGCGTGTTGAGTGAAGAGCGTGTTGAAGAAATAGAAGTATAAATTTAGATAGATATTTCATTTCATCAAGTAGGGATCGAACCCACAACCATCGCGTTACAGTCACACCCTTGTGCCCCTGGGCTACGACGGCCTCTTAAATATTGCTCTTAATATTATAAATTTACCTAAATATTTAAAAGTTTAAATTATTTTTATATAAAAGAGTTCTATAATATACTTAAATTTTAATAAATAAAACGTAACGTTACGTAAACTTAACGTAATTCTGCTTTCCTTTTTTTGGTCGAATCATACACGGTCTCTAAGTAATTCTGCGATATTTCAATTTCAATTTCAATAAATAAATATTCGACACTACTGTCTTGATTGTCGTGTAAACTAAGAATTTGCATCTTTTTTGAATAAAAAATATAAACTTCAAACTACGGCTACGAACTAAAACTGCTGAATGAGATTCTTAAATGTTTTCTTATGAAAAAGGCTCCCTTAAAAAAAATGTTAATTAGGTCGTGGTGGTGCACTGGTGGTTGTAACCCTTGTAGTTTTGAGTACAATTCCCACACGGGAGAATGTTCATATTTAAATTATAATCATTTCATCAGTCTGGTTCTAACAAAACGCATTTTTGAATTACACCTTTCTACGCGTCCCAAATTTGGTCAGAAAATAGAATGTAGAGTGTTTTGACACTAGATTTATTTACCAACAGCAACATTGAAAAAGCAATATATTAAATATTAAATTCTATTTTAAATGAAAAATGACACATTAAAATATGATGAACATATTACACAAACATTTATTATTTTATTAATGTAGGTACTTCAACATTTAAATATTGAATTTACTGAGTCATCAATTTAGTTGAAACTCAAATCTATCTATTTACATAAAAACATGTTAGCCACGTGTTAGTATACGATCTATACTGCTCTATTATAATTATAATCTTTCTAGAAGGAACCTATTATTAAGAAATTTCGTATTCAAGACAATACCTATTAAGTTACAGAGGCTAAAGCTGCCCTACGTATTGCCTATTTGAAATAAACAAAAATATTAAAAATATTTAATACATATAAATAATAACCTGAACGGGAATCAAACCCAAAACCAACACCAGTGCAATTAGACATTCCTAAAAGAGCTAGGTATTTGGTGGTATATATTCATGTACGTAGTTAAAGAACGAGAAATTTTCAATTCAGTATAAAAGCGCAAACTTATTTACTTGAAAGTTCGGAGTCTGCCATCGTTTTGACAATACCTCAGTCGTAAGACGAACTGCGAAAAGAAACCCGACCGGATCTTTTTCTTTTGTTCTTTTTTTACCTTATTTTGTATCTTATAGCTAGCATCCTGGTTTCATAATAGCTGTCAAAATAGAGGTCATGCGATTAGTGCCTACAAAGAACAAATATTCCTGTAGTTATGGGTTCGATTTCGACTCAGGTGAGTTTATACTCAGCTTTTTCTCACTTTTGATTTTTTCGCTCTGATACCAAGACAAAGCGCGGCGTTGAGTCAACTTAACACGTTATATTTCAAAACTTTGGCGATGCATGGTGAGCACAATATATTAAAACTAGGGTCCCTGCCCTCCAAAATGGCAATTCTTTTTTTTGTGCTATTTGTGTTAAATAACAGTTTATTATTAATGTAGATTTAGTTTTGAGAAAATCTTTTCTATGAGAACACAGTATAATGATGATAATGGAAGTTTACGTTAAAAACATGAGGACTCCCTGGTTGATGGTAGTGGACGAGGTGAAAAAAGATACAGAGACCGTTATCAAAGAACCCAGTAGGGGTTCGCGTAAAAAAGTTATCCTTGGTCTTGCTTGCTTGTTCCGTCGTATCTGATTCCGCTAGGAATAAACCTTGAAAAAAATACAATATGTCTTTTATCAAGTAGGCTAAAGCGTCAAATCTCTAAAAGTTCCGGTCACAAGTTCACAACATAACTTTTCTAATGCTTAACCTTTTCCTTTCCTATACGACCTCTGGGAGATCTTCCATTTTGTAAGCTTTGTTCTACTGTCACCGACACTGTTATGTAACTTAACATTTATTTGGGTTTTAGTATACACATAATGTTATATCTCACACATGATCTGCTATTTAATTGTGTTTTCCTTTATTTAGATTTAATTATTAAAATTAAATCTAAATAAATTATGGCATATATTTAAAAATTATTTTGATTTAATCCTGCTTACATTTACGTATTTGGTTATGATATTTTTTATTAATAAAATTTAATTGGTAAATTGTTCTTTATAGAAAATAATTTATTTTAAATAGTATTAATTAACATATAAGACCTGTACGGGTCTCACGTTTAAAAATAAGAATATTAAACATATTTTAAACGTACTTATTAAGAAAACGTATATAAAAATGTTCTTTTTTTTATTTTTCCTTTCGAAGTGTGGAAAATAACACTTAAAAATATATACTTTATCACTTTTTTTACAATTTTAAAAAGTTTTTTCACAACTAGGAAAATAATACAAAAAAAAATATTTAAACTTACTAACGCGCTTGAAAAACTCTCTCGCCACCAACTTTTATCATATTACTTTCTACTTACGTCATAAACTTTAGACAATGACAGAGTAATAAAGTATGAGAAATATATTTTACTAGTGGCCCCAACTTGGCTTCGTTCGCTTAAATTTATTCTTAAATTATAGACAACTTACAGAGAATCTTAACTTGATTTGTAGTATATGTGTTATTTTGATATATAAGCTCTGTTTGAGTCTGTTTTTACTGTAAAGTTTCATCTAAATCTGCTCAGCTAGTTTTTGTGTTAAAGTGAAACAAATATCCATTCTTACAAACTTTTACATTATTTTAACTGGATCTCTTTTAAACACGCATTTTTCTGTTGTATAATATTATCTCTTTTTTTACCGTACAACCTCTTTCGTGTGT
>DWGR01005626.1:0-10242 GCA_018247715.1 Heliconius burneyi
GACTCGATGCTAACTACATGACCTGTCAAAATAAAATATGAGCCAATAAGGGCGCGTCCTGCGACGACAGGGCCGTCACGCTGGAGAAGTTACGATATATGAACTTATTAAAATATCTACTTTTTTTCTCGTTTCGCGGTCGGATGACATCGGTTTGAGGTGATGTGACGTTGTTGTGTTTATTTTGTTGGAATTCCTTTGTCATGTGAGACGTACGAAAAATTTATATCTGAGGTCATTGTGGCGCAGCGGCTCAGTGGTGTGACTTTAACGCGACGATTGTGGGTTCGATCCCCACTCGAGGAAGTTAAATATTATTTTACGTTTATATTTCCATTCGCTCTGGTGTGGAGGTCTTCAAAGCGGAGCGTTGAGTTCTGCCACTCAACACGCAATGCCTCCAGAATTCGGCAGAAAGTGGGGAACGGAGTGTCTTAGCACTAGGTTCCCTCTGCCTACCCTGCTGTGTGCGGGTTATAGAAACGTCTAAAAAGTCTTATTGCTGATTGACTAAGTATTGGTGATACATTGCCTTAAGATTTTTTTAACCTTCCTATTTTTTTTTATATTGAACGAATGACTTATATGAAACATGCTAAGATAATCACTACAATTAACTACTACCACTCAAAAATCATAAATGAGAAATCGAAAATAATAATACAAATAATAAATCACCGATTTAAATACAAATTTCCATATGTACGCAAGATCAAAGCGGCAGCCGGCGAAGTCGGTATCTTTAACCGTTCACACGAACCGGTGTTAACTAGTTAAATCCGAAATATCCATACAAAAAGCCATACTACAGTTAAGCCACATGTGGCGTGAGCATTGGACACGCGCGATCTGGCGGGACTTGACGGATGACGGCAAAAAATGTTCTTGATGAAACCACTTAACATACTCGACATTGTTGTATTAATATTGATACAACACTTGTAAATAAAAATAAATATTTATCCTTTGCATTTGTATTAGACGACTCTATTATGTCTTTGTGTAACTTAATAGTAATAACTAATAGTGTTAATACGATGTAAAATGTGATCTATTGGGATTAAAGGATACTTGTGAGTTTTAGTTATTTGCAGAAATATTTTGGTTTTTGGTTTATACATATACAGAAAAAAAATATTTTAGTGTTATTTGAATGTAGAAGCACCTTTCTCTCTCTCTCTGTCTCTCTCATTGGTCAGTATTGTAACCCAATGAAAAATGTTTGAAACTATATAATTCTTACCCTATCTAAAAAAAAATACGCTTTCAAATTCAAATTTTTATCCATAATTCCTATAAATATTTAAAAACGTCAAAACAAACATGCTGATACTTTCCCCCATTATATCCAAATTATTACATAAACTTAAAACAAGAATGATTAAAGTTTACCAATTGAAAAAAAAATTGATTCTGTAATCAAAAAAATATATACCTACCTACTACATCTTCCAAACAACAACGGACCAGATGCAATGAGTTTACAAACATTTCGCAGAGGCCGTAAAACGTAAAACGTTTTTACGTTTTTTTTATGTTTTTCTATCGGAAATCGACAAAAACTGAGACAAAGAGGAAGGGCAACAAAAACCGTGACCGAAACGGTCGATCTTAACATCTGTTACTATGGCGTAGAGAATCGTAGGATTCATGTGTAAGATTACAATTTCAGTTAACTAATCATGCTAAAATAAGAAAAAAAAAACTAAGCGGGATTAGCATTTCACGCGAGATATATTCCATTTTTTTCAGCTTCACGCTTTACCCCAGAGGGAGCCTAGAGTTGAGACACTGCACTCCCCGTTTTCTGATGAATTCTGGAGGCATTGCATGATGAGAATTGTGAGATTTCGAAACTCAACGCCGCGCTTTCGTATCGCTCTGACACCAGAGCAAAGAAAATATAAAAAAATATTATTAAATATTTTATTACCTCCACCAGGACTGCCCTAAATTATATTATATTTTTCATCGGAAAAAATCTTTTACACATAACTTTCAATTTAGTATGAAAAATGACATTGACAGTTGATCATACAGAAAAAAATATTTTTAAAAAATAAACAAACTCAAAATAGGACTTAGTTTTGCCACACTCGATATAGTCTGTAATTAGGTTATTTGTCACGTCAGCGCTGGCGTTCCTGAACGGATGAGCGCGCGATATTCAATTTGCGAACGATTTCAGGCGCCGCCATGATGGAATGGCCGCCATTTGTAACGGTTACCGGTTACCGGTGAAATGTTTCGAGAGATGAATAGATATTTGAATTAAATCGATTTTTAACAGAAAATTCGATTTGATATTGATTAATAAGGTTTTTAAGGCCGTCCTAGAGTAGGGGCACAAGGGTGTGACTGTGACGCGACGGTTGTGAATGTGATCTTTACTCGGGGGAATGATTTAAAATTTATTAATATATTCATTTGTTAGCTGTGACACCAAGGTAAAACTCTTACATTGAGTTTCGCCACTCAATACGCAATACCGGCAGAATGTAGAGAACGGAGAGTCTTAATACTAAGATCCCTCTGCTCTAAATATCCTGATGCGATATACAGCGTGAAATTCTTAAAATATCTTAAATAAGATGTTATCTATGTAAAGATATACTTATCTTTTACCAAAGCAATACGAAACAAGGTAAAATTCATACTTATAACTAAAATATCTAAGTTGGCTAAGTTAATACAAAGTTGAACACTTGAACTTTCTACCGATAAGTTACTTCTTGTTACCCAAGTTTATCAAGGTTACTTAAAATACCACTAAGTTAGTGATCTACAAATTGTGAAACTTTATCGAGACTCCAACAGTTCATTAATATTGCATTGTCATCGATGATTTCCTTACTTTATCCTTATTGACTCAATACTATTGTATATTTCTTAAGATACTTTAAAAAATACATATTTCTTTTAAAAAGCTTTTCTTTTGTATCATTATTAAATGCTATTTATTTCCTTTTCTTTTTATTGTTACAATATAACTTCATAACCAATTGAATTCTGATAAGTCCTACAAGTTCATCCAGTCTGTATTTAAGATCTGTCAAGTCTCTTATCTGAGTAATTGTAAGTTATATTATCAATTAATTAAATAGTTGATAGCAAATATTTTTTAAGTTTCATTTTAAACTGTTTTAAGCCTATTTTAATCCTTATAGGATTGGTTAAATCCTTTCTATAGAAAAATAGATAAGACTCCACTTACTTGTATAACTCTCATAGGTAGTCCTGTCTCTTTCGCCAACTGCTCTCTTATATGCCTCGTTGGCTTAGGTGTTTGTGAGAACGCCGATTTTAATATTTCTAATTGTTTGGCCTTTATCGTTGTTCTTGGCCCTCTCCGTTTTGAACCTCCGTTGCCGTCGTCAGGTGATTTGTTTTCCGCTTGTGAATCTCTTGTTTCTGGATCCCCATCCAAGGAGCCCTGGCCAGGGAAAAGAAAAAACTGAGTCCGACTATGTGGCCTAGTTTCATGCATGTGATTTGAGATGGTCATGTATTTAGATTATAAAAGGATTGAGTGTAATATTCCAATTTTAAAACGACCTTTATAATTATCTAGTATAAATTGTCGTCTATTATTTATGAAATGCTCTATATAGCAGCATAATATCCTAAATATATATATTGAATATAATATATATAACTATTGTAAGCAAAAAATATAAACTTAATTTCGAAATATTCTTAAAAAAAATCAGGGATATATCTCACAAGATATATTACCTATTTTCTCGATCAATAGTGTCACACTATTGATACGAAGAAATAAATTTATCATTTTTTCTTTAAAGCTTAAAAAAGGTAAAAGATATTAAAGATAAAGATACATCAGTAATACTAACCTGGTCTTCTGAATCTTCATGAGGTTTCGTATCCCCATTATGTGACAGTTCTGAGTGTAACGCTGGGTGCGGCGCATGCGCTGGACTGCTCGAGTTGTTGGCCGCTCTCGATTCATCCTCCTCTTCTTCGTCCGTTCCGGAACCCAGTAGCGAATCCGCTGTTAAATGTAAGATGATATAATTGTTACTTCAATATATTTCATATTAATTGTAAATATTTAACTATGTATATTTATACTCAAAGTGTGATTCCAAGCGAGACAGGTAGTGGATGCGATTCCTACTCGAGGAAATAAAGTATTTTATATTTTCATTTTACAGGCAAAGCGCGGCGTTGAGTTCCGCCATTTAACACGCAATGCCTTCGGGAAATGGAGAAGTGTCTTTCGTCTGTTGTATGTGGAATATAGCGTGACACTACTTATAGGTATTTACGTATTAAGTTAGCCAGTAATTCTGCTTATTTTTATATATTTTATATTTTGGTTCTTCTAGTGTTTATTGTTCGACTGTTGTTACAGTAACAAAAAAGACGAAATGTAAAAATTTATGTATCGATATGTAAATTTAAGTATACCTTCTTTGAGAAAATTGCATATAATTTCAATTTCCTGCTTGTTAGCGTATCCAATTTTAAGATATTTGCATACAATATCTAGCAATAACCGGGGCTTGCCCTATACGACCTAAAATTGACTTATCAAAAAGCAATCGCGCTACCCTCGTACGTTTAACTGAATAAAAATGTAATTTCGGGACTCCCCCACCGGGAGAATTAGCCGCAAAAACAATTACTTATAAAAGAAATTGACCAAAATAG
Organism: Heliconius burneyi; assembly: GCA_018247715.1. Taxonomy (NCBI): domain Eukaryota; kingdom Metazoa; phylum Arthropoda; class Insecta; order Lepidoptera; family Nymphalidae; genus Heliconius; species Heliconius burneyi. The sequence continues at coordinate 4,675 of DWGR01005626.1, forward strand.
AACGGCATATAAAAAAAATAACAGCAATAGAACATATATTTTTTTGATACATCATATGTGACTCTTATAAATAATAAATATTTCAGTTTGTTTATCACAACACTTATCTCCGTAGATTGTCTTAGTTAGAAACCATTGCTACCTGAGTGTTAGGTATATGTAGAAGAAATAACAATTACTATAATATAAATACTAACCAATATTTAATTTGAATAAGCATTTTAATAAATATCAGCTATAATCATGATACAGCTCCACGCTGTATCCTGATTATATCTGGATAGGTAGAGGGAACCTAGTGTTAAGACAATCCTTTCCCCACTTTCAGCAAATTTTCGAGCCATTGCGTATCGAAAGGTGGAACTCAACGCTTTGCCTTCTTACCAAAAAGAACAGATGAAAATATTAATAAATAATAATTAATCCCCCCGGGTGAGAATCGAACCCACAACCTACCGCGTATGCAGTCACACGCTTGTGCCCCTGCACCACAACTGGCCTCTATTATTAATAATTCATTTCAAAAATAGCTTGGTGCAACGCTGTCAGACGCAACTGACAGCCACCAATCGATTTTTGCTCGCGGCTATATAAATATAGATACAAAAGACTCGCAGCTAAACATCTGTTGTAAGATAACTCTATTGCGGTTTATATAGCTTCATGAATAATTTATATTGAGGCTGTCGTGGTGCAGGGGCATAAGGGTGTGACGCGGCGATTGTAGATTCGATTCCTACTCTTTCTTCTGATAAAATTGGCGAAAAATGGGAAACGGAGTGTCTAAACACTAAGTTCTCTCTGCCTGCTTACCAATCAGAAATATTTCTTAGTGTGTGCTCACACGAAACGTGTGTAAAAAATGAAGGAAGCTACGCTACGTTTTATCCGACTACAAGAAATGCTATAAGCACCCTCGAACTTCCTTCAGGTAATAGTAGATAAAGTACAGCGGAAAGAATTATCACTATTCCTTCTTTATTTGCCCCTTAAGCATTAACTGTCGCGAAAATAATGATTTATTTAACTTTAACACACACAAAATATTAGAGCTATAATATAAGATCTAAAGTAAGAATTCTCTCCTTGTTTTTCTAAGTCCAGAAGCAATCAAAAGTTTGGCACCTAGCTAGCTTAAGGCTATTGAACAAGGCAATACAGCCTTCTCAGCCAGCCTAGTCTGAGTAATAATAATGAGATTATACGATAATCAAAAACAACTGCCATATTTGTTGTCAAATTTTGGTCTAGACAGTACATAGATCTAGTCTAGATTTTAGTATATAGAACAGCCAAATACGAAGCAATATCCCTTTAGAATATATGCACTCAAAATATATTCCCTCAATGAGTTGCGGCTTATAAAACTTGACTTCTATTAATCTTATAACCGTTTCCGGATCTGACTGGCCCCTTCTTTTAATAGTGCAAATCATTATTGGGGCTTGTATAGAGGCCAGTAGTGGCGCAGGGGCGCAAAGTGTGACGGTAAACGCGAACGGTTGGGAGTTCAATACCCACTCGACGAAATGAAAGATTAATTTAAATGTTCACTTCTCTGGTGTCGTGTCAAAGCGCGGCGTTGAGTTCCGCCACTTAAGACGCAATGCCTCTAGAATTCGGCGGAAGATGGCAAACAGAATGTCTTAATACTAGGTTCCCTCCGCCCACCCTGCTGTGGAATACAGCGTGAGGTTTTAAAAAAAATCGCATTTTTTAATTACTTATATATACCAAAAAAAAAAAAAGAAGTAAAACTTTCTTCCACGCTAATAGTAACCGTGTGAAGGCACACCCAATTGTTTCAAGACCAGATCGCACTCAGTCCGTGCAAACACTTAAAAGTAAAACGTCCGGAGAGAGGCGGCACTCTCACCCCTAGAATAAACACTCTATCCACTGTAGAGCTTGAAGTTGAAGTGCTTACTTTGAAATTATATCGATGAAAGTAGTCTTTGAAGTTTGATTGTTTTATTGATGTTGGGTACTTTTTATGGTTGTCTCGTGGAAAATAAAAGTAGCTTAAATAAATTATATTTTATAAGTTGTTTTTTACGTGTTTGTGCCTATATTTTTCGTAGGCATGGATGTTAAGGTGTGGGAACCTAATAATATGAAGGTTTTCATACTTTTGTAAGGTTAACAATATTCTGTTATTTTTGCAAGCTTCACGCTGTATCCCGCACAAAGCAGGGTAGGCAGAGGGAATCTAGTATTCAGACACTCCATTCCCCACTTTCTGTCGAATTCTGGAAGCATTGCGTGTTGAGTGACGCAGCGCCGCGCTTTGCTCCAGAGTGAAGAGATGGAAATATAAACGTTAATAAATATTTCATTTTCTCGATTGGGGATTGAACCTACAACCGGTGCGTTACAGACACACCACTTGTGACGCTGCACCACGACGGCCTGTTCTGTTCTGTTATTTCTACATATTAGATAATATAACTATATAATTCTGAACAGCACTTTTCCACTACCACAGGCTTTTTTTAAATTATATCTGTTATAATTTTTTGCTCTTGTTTTTCTGGAGGAATTGCGTGTTGGGTAGAGGAACTCAACGCCGATTTACGAGGTTAAAAGAAGTCTAGAATACCAGAGCGAAGCGAAAGCGATATGCGAAAATATTGTTATACATTGTAAAAAGCGACGTCTGATACTAATTCTCAATATTTAGCTACGTTATAGTGAAGACTATAACGTAGCTAAATATTGAGAATTAGTAGGTACAACTTTATGCATCTACTTAAAGATTTAATAACTGTGAATTCTTCTCTTCTAAAATAAGATAAATAGGTATCCGAAAATTTGAATTTTCCAATTCCAATTTTTCTGCAAACGTAAAATGGATGCGTCCCGGCCGAAATCAATTTTAAGCCGCCCCAAATAAACGACTCCTTTTGTCCCGCTCTTCCCCCTAATCGAATTTTAGCGGTGAAACTGCTTTTTATTGTCGCTGAATTTGAATGATCGTGTTTCCGTTTGATATTTTAAATAGTTCTGTGGCTTCTTCAATTTCGAATTAGAATTAATTGTTAAAAGGGTCACGTCACGTGTGACAACTAGTTTTAGTATTGTTATCATGATATCTATTTAACGTAAATAAAGATAGATATGTTTATTATGTAAAATTAAGATTTTTTTCTTTTCTAAGTGTGGAATAAGACTTTAAAGATAAAATTTTTTATAATTGATTTGATATTTTGCTCTTATATTACATACCCAATGTATATTTTAGTTTTTTTTATCGTTTTTTATAACAAAATCGAAGATCACCGGAAGTAACCACCTAAGTGATATATTAAAATTACTAAATTTTCACTAAAATTAGTATAATATATCATTTCGTCCATTTCTATGCATAAAACATTAATATGCATATACTATTACTCCATACATCTACTATTATCTAGCAAGATAATCAACTATTAGTAACTATTAACAATTCAATCAACGTGGCCCATACATAATTATTAATAATTGTTTTCCAAAAAAAAATTACATCTGCTATCCAGACATCTATAACAACCTATTAGTGGTGTGTAAGCTATAAAAATCACAGATTATTTCGTATTACAGGTAAATTAAAGTGTATTATGGCGTGTTTATGATGCCGACCACCATCTTAAATGTAAAATAAGAAAAGATAAAGATCTAAGAACATAAAAGATATGGGAATTCTTTGTGGGGCCGGTAGCCGCGTATACTTATGTAAGGCCATATACAATACGGGGCACGCACACTGGCGCGCGTCGCGGCACACATGAAAGGGCGTTGTACGCACACGTGGAACGTCGGTTCGTGATTGGTGGGCGCGTTGGCGACGGCCACGCCCACTTTTATCGACGTTGCGCCGGGAACGTGCGTGCGAAACATCCGTATATGTAAAATAGTCGCTATAGGTTAGGCTGAGTGCAGGTTTCAAATGTCATCTCCATTGGGCACCCCGTCTGCGTTCGGGAAATGGGCACGGATTTTTCAAAGGTTCCCTTCCCCTATTGTATGTTCTGAGATTGACTTTTTGTGATCTCAAATTACTTTAAATTTTGAATGATTTTGTAATAGCGTATAAAACTCATGACCTTACCATAAATATTTGTAAATCATTTTCATCATCATCATCATATGGCAGATCATCCTGTTTATTCTATAAAAAGATAGAAACCTACACGCTCTTAACTATAACCAATACAACAATAAATAGATAGATAGGTTTAACCGATTAAACAGACTCCTAGCTTGATGACATTTTGGTAAAGCCAAAAGAGGGTCGGGGGTCAATAGAAGTTGGTGGTTACTCTAGCTATAAAGGTAGTCGTGAGCGTGACTTCCCCAGGTAGCTATGGGAGGGTAAGAATACAATTAAACAGCTTATGGTAGCATGAGTTGAGTTTTTACCCACTTTTGATTCGCGGCGCCTCGCCGGCGGACGTGGGTTCGATGACTAATGAATTTTCGTCCGCCTATATATTTTTTACTGTTATCAAGCTTCGTTTCTAAATTATACAATGCCGGTATTAGGTATTTCTTATAAAGAAAGTATGCAATTGTGTTTCTGTATATTTTTTAAATATCATTTAAATATATTAGATATGATAATATTAAATATGGCAGAAAGAACAGAATACGGCGGAAAGTGGGGATCGGAGTGTCTTAACATTAGGTACCCTGCTGTATGCGGGATACAGCGTGAAGCTGATGAAAAGGTAACAATATTTAACTGTAAGCAAACATATTTTTATTAATCCTTTTTACGATCTCTTTCGTGTGTTCTCCGCACAACGTGACATTGGCGAAGTGATACGTGCTCTGCTGGCACGCTCGGAACGCCATAATAAAAGAACCATACAATATATAATTTATTGAAAAATTGTGCTTAATGTGTATTGTATTGTATTTTTTTTATATATTTTCTTACATTATTTTCGTTACAAAATATATTTAAAAATTACAATGATATAATATCGTTATATTGGGAATTAATTCTAAAGGTCAAATGTGGTGATATATAGAACCTAATGAAGCACAAAGTGTTAATTAAAATAAATAAATAAACAAAATTTTCGCTTAAATAGTTTTCGCCTTTCAGTTATTTTTAATAACATCGAATTTATTTCTACTTCTCTATTTAAATAATTCGTTTTATAATAGTTTTTGTACCACGTAAGAAGTATACCTAATAAAACACCTTAACCTTAAGCAATAATAAAATAACCTGAGACGTGATGGTAAAGAAATAACAAAATCATATATAGCTAAGAACTATCATCCAATCATTTCACATATATAACAAAACTTAAAAATAATTACAATCATTAATTCCAATTACGAAATGAATTTAAACGATCACACATAAAGGGATTCAACTAAAAATTATGATCACACACACACAAATAGGCTCGTTAACAATATTCAATAACTCTAACAAGATAAATAATCAGAGGTCAGCCCAAGGAACCTTTCTATCATAAAGTTCCCTAATTCCAGTAATAATAAACAAAGAAAACTCATAAATAACGGTAAGAGTGTTCTAAAAAGCAATATGTCAGCGTCCCAACGCCATTA
>DWGR01005627.1:0-10240 GCA_018247715.1 Heliconius burneyi
TACCGAGACCCATAAAAGATTTATTAACTTTTTGGAGGCGAAAACTTGGCGTAACAAGCTTATCTTTATTTCTCGTTCCTATCATATGTCTATCACTATTTTTACTGTGACACTGTATATTTTGTCGAAATATTTTATCACTATAGGAAATTGAATCTGTATCGTCTTTTTGTAGTTATTTGGAGACTGTAACTGATTCGTTATTTCAATTCTTGAAAAAGAAATTATAAAATGAATTTATTTAAAATTTCGTCCAGTCTCCAGTCAATAAGTTCATTGCTTACTTTTTGAAGTCGCTTAAAGTGACTATTTTTCTGATTCCTTTTTAAATTTCTACATATAAGAACTATATTAAACTATATATTTTTATTATTTATTTTAGAGGGAAAGTGATGGGTGGCTCTAGTTCGATCAACTCGTTTGAATTCATTCGAGGTAACATGGAGGACTACGACCACTGGGCGGCGCTGGGCAACAAGGGATGGAGCTTTAAGGAAGTTAGTTACTTTCCTATTTAGTACTTCTAGTATTTTTTAAATTTTGTATTTAGTCGGATACGTCTCACTTCAATAAAAAATGAAGTTGAATAGAAAAAGCAATCATATTTTTTGTTTAAAAGATATGACAAAGACATAAAAATATCCAAAAAAATATTTTACTACACAAAGGTATTATTTTTTGTAAGAATATTTTGTAGTACTATAAAAGAAATAAATTAGAATTATTTTGAATCAGGTACTTCCATTCTTCAAGAAATACGAAAAAAATCTAAATATAGTAGAATTAGACCCAAAATATCATGGAGTTAGAGGAGAACAATACATTTCTTACTTCCCTTACACCGATAAACCTACACAAATGTTAATTAAAGCATTCAATGAGACAGGATTGCCAATTGTCGATGTAAATGGGCCAGATCAAATTGGTACAAACAAAGTTCAGACATTTTCTGTAAACGGTGAAAGAGTATCAACAAATAGAGCCTTCATACGTCCTGTAAGATATAGGCGAAAAAATCTAGCTATAGAAATAAATTCTGAAGCAACAAGAATTTTAATTGATGAAAATAAAAATGCCTATGGCGTAGTTTATATTAAAAACGGTAAAAAGTACACAGCGTACGCCAAAAAAGAGGTTGTTGTTAGCGGAGGAACTATAAATTCTCCGAAATTATTAATGTTATCAGGTATAGGTCCGAAAGATCATTTGGAAGAGTTGGGCATTCCCGTTGTAAAAGATTTACCCGTTGGTGAAAATTTACATGACCACGTCTCTTTTAATGGTATTATAGCTGTTTTACCCAAGAAATTGTGGACAACCGAAAGCGAAGAACAAATTTTAAAAGACGTCAAGGATTACCGTAAAATGGAAATTAAAAGGGGACCACTGTCTAGTAATGGACCCGCTATATTCATAAGTTTTATTAAATCAAGTCCAGATCTAATTGCTCCTGATGTAGAATTTCAAATCGGTCATGAACCAGATTGGAAAGATTTGATTAATGAACTAACAACTGTTGACGAAGCCTCAATTTTACCGACAGCATATTACAATGGCATAACTCCCAGAGTATTAAATTTGGTACCAAAAAGTAGGGGAAAAGTTTTATTAAACGCAAGCAATCCAGATGGTCCACCCTTAATATATGCGAATTATTTAGACGACGAAAGAGATTTTATACCTTTATTAAAGGGTGTTAGATTTTTACTTTCACTTGAAAAAACTGACGCCTTTAAATCAAATGGTATTTATTACTTTAAAGAGGTATTACCAGCATGTAAAGATCATGAATGGGGTACTGATGAATATTTTATATGCTTAGCTAAATCCTATACTTCTACTACCTACCATCCTGTAGGAACTTGCAAGATGGGTCCAGAATCTGATAAGGAGGCAGTCGTGGACAACGAGTTGCGAGTGTACGGTGTTGGAAGACTTAGAGTGATCGACGCCTCTATAATGCCGATTATTATTAGAGGAAACACAAATGCTCCTACGATGATGATAGCTGAGCGTGTTGTTCATCTCATTATCAAATATTGGCGACGCAAAACTATCATAGCTACAGCTTCGTTGTGGGATAAAACAGTTGATATCATTTGATTTATTCATTGAATTTGAATATATACTTTGGTAATTGTGTATTTTATTTAATTTATTACCCATCACTAATTAATTCTCCTCTATCAAAACGATATGTTGACGCTCATTTAGCAATAAAGTCTTTTATACCGTTTTAAATATTAACTTATCTGCCTTACAGTAAAGAGTATTTTACTTTACTTAACTAAAACTATTATAAATTAAACAACAAATATTTTAATAAAATTCTTTATTTCCTATTAAAAAAGTAGAAATTTAAGTATACAATACCGATATTCTCTATCTTATTAATATCTCATGTTACTTAATACAAAGTACAAGCCGCGAGGCGGAGGAAATGTTCACAACACATTGCATTTCATACAACAATACTCCCAACATCATTAAACCCTAGTGTCAATGGTACAAAAACAACATATCATTGCTATACAAAGTCATTTGACATAACCAAACACTAGATGGCGTTGATCGCCGAAGCTATACTTAAGCCAAATCTTATAATTGGCCGAATTATTCAAAAAATTCCAATAGTTTTCAAATAAGGACTTCACTTTTCTGGCAACTTGATGACTGGCATTATGCCAGTTAGCAAGTAGTTTGGGATGCTGTGCGTTTCGCAGTGGTCGATCAAATCTCTCTCCGATTCGGAAAGATTTGAGAGATCCACTTCCTGACTGTCGCTGAAGGGGTCCGCGTACGGCAAGTGGACTAGAACACAGCTGAAGTCCATCGGTGTTTTGCAAAAGCCGAGCATCTTCTTTAATTTGGCTTCTGAGTCAATCTGTAAAGATAGAAAACGATGATTAGTTATTAGTTAATAAAATATTGTATTATAATTAAGAGCTTTCAAACAAATATTAAAAAAATATTGAAGTACTATCAAAAATTTTAATTATTTTTAGGTAATATAAGACAAATTGAGATCTTCAAAAAACTTAGCTTAACAAAATTTATGAAACAAAAATTCAGGGTATATAGATCAGAAATCGTTCTCACCTTAATAACATAGATTTCGTTTTCATCGCAGAAAGCTTGTAAAAGCACTTCCTGCATGTGAGTCGCGCTGTCCCCGGGCGGGGCCGCCGCCGTCATACAGAACAGAGCTCCAGTAGTGTTCTTGGATAGATACTGTATCGCCGGTAGAAGGCCGATGGTCAGCCGTTTCTCCACACAGGCTCGTCTCAGCACAGTTTTAATACACTGGCTTATTGGGCTGTAAAGAAAAGAAATACTAAATTAGAAAATATGTAGCCTCGGTAACAATTACAAAGTTAAATTTGTTCCGACTTACGGAACAAATTGGACTTTGTAATTATTTGCGTAAAAATGTTCCTAAAAATGTCAAAAACTATATCGATATCCCCGGTGGTGAATCGAACCCCGGTCTCCCGCGGGACAGTACCACTATACCTCGTACTACCGAGGATGGTACAAAGCTGATTCAAATTGATAATTGTTTACATTTAATGTGTATCAACACTAATTGACGTTAACTATCTAAATGCAATTATTTCTTCAAACTTATTTCCCGAGAGGCAAAGATAATTGGTTTTCTGAATAACCTATTATCGAATATTAGTTAATAGGATATTTAAAAATGTATGACTGAATTGGCTTTATTTGCAACCTTAGCTCTTTGTGTCGATTTTTTTGGAATTTTCGCCGGACCATTTTTTGTAAGCACTGGATAAAAGTTTGTAGTTTTTAATAATTTTACATTTGACACGTCCCAAACGCTAGCTGATTGTGGAACGAATGAAGTTTGCACATGAGCTTCAATAAGTTGTGCAACACATGTGATAAAGTAATATTACCTAATATTATAAAATATGTACGTAAGAAATGCAAACTAGGGATTACCTTTTAGCCGCAACTCCACTGAAGGACTCAGTTTTTACAGGAACCACAGACTCGTTCAACATGTTGCTGGTTAGATGAATACTTTTCAAATTTTCAGTAATTGTGGGAAACTGAAATTCCTTGTGGCGAATTGTCACGATTTCACTCAACACTGGTTAAAACGTGTTCAATGTTCACTTTGTAGATATCTAATCAGTCGCGTGTGTCACAATAATTTCACTTAGAAAACTCCAATTGACGTAGTATCACTTCTGTATTTTAGTTCAGAATGGGGGGGGGCAGGGTGAGTAGCTGATATTTATACTGGTCTCTGCGCATGCGCACGACAAACTTGTCAAAGTGTGCGTACTGAGTACAGAGATTCTTAGAAAACCACTTGTCGTGCTCTATGTATTGAACGAACTCTACAATATTTTACGTCAGTGTGCATTTTTCAGTGTAGTGTGTGTATGCATTTCTCCAAAACCTCATTGAGTTTGTTCTGACTTGTTTAGTGATTATCCATTTTACATCAGACCTGTCTCGCCCCCCTCACTTCGTATGTTACCAGACGACAGCGGGGGTATACGTTCATTGACTCTACATATCGATGTGAGTGTACTATATACTTGTGTGAGTTTTTATTTACGTTAGTTGGAATTCCCGCGTCAGTTTTGTCAGGGAAAGGACAGGTTTTTTGTTGCTTAACAGTCTTGGGTTTATTTTGGCGGATACTACAAAAGCATTTTTTATCAGAGATTTGATCACAGTTCCTTTTGATACTGAATTTAGGTTAGAAAGTAAAGAAAAATTTGCATTACCTTATTGAAAACATGTTTGAACATGTTTTGTCGTGGTTTTATATGCTTCTATACAAATAACGCTTGGACGAGTTATTTCTTGTTAAGTGTTACAGTAATTATTATAGAATACCGTTACAAGATCTCAAAACGTGATGAAAAGTGGTGAAATAGTTAACATAAGTAACGTAATATTGCATACAGATTGCTTAAAAGTTTGTAAAATAAACATTTATTAAATAAAAAATGATGATTTAAATGTAGAGTGTCTTAAAACAAAATTTTCCCTGTCGAACCCTCGAGAGATAATAGTAGTATTTAGTGTTATTGCCAACGGAAAATGGTTGTATATAATGTTATAGTAACATTCAGCAAGAGTAAAGCATTATATAGGCTAAGGTCGTTCCGCGGTTTTCACGTCTAGGCTCTACATTCAGATAATCTTTTATATATTACTAGCTCTGTAAACATTGAAAATTGGATATTTTGGCTTCTAGTATGTATAAATACATTTTTTAAATAATTATTTTCATTTATTATTTTACTTAAGCAATTGATAAATATATGTATAATTCTTATTGAATCTCAATCTCTTGATGTTTATTTTTATTTCTCTCTATATGATGTTAATGTATTTAGGAGTATCATAAAGATTCTGGAGTATGCAAATTGTGTGGAAATCTTTTGTTTTCTTTCCGTACAAGACCCATAAGCGGTGGCAATATAAAGTCTAAAATATAAACGACTACCCTGCTTCTAAATACGGTTTTCCACATTGCTCCAATTGGAAAAATTAAGAATTCAATATTATATAATATACCTTCCCTAGCCGTGCTGGTTAAACGGACTGTCCAACACAAAAAGATTTTTAAATTCTAAACTGTAGTTTCTGAGATTAGCACGTTCAACCAAATAAACTTTTCATTGGGAATAGATAACGTTTTTCCAGTCACTTCATTATTTTTCTACAAGAAATACAAGAAAACAACAATTGTTTTAGTTTTTTGCTTTAACATTTTCATTACTCTTATATAATCAACCTTTGGGCGATACCTTAGTGATATAACAAAAATAATTATAAACAAAGTTAGCTGATAAGAGTTTTCATTGGAAACAGTAATGTCTGATAACGGTATAACTGAACATTGAACTAACGATCGTCGACCTGATGTATTCAAACATTAATCACTTTGCTACTAAGTGACACTAGAGACTCTACTTGTTGCATAATCAAATGGCGTGATCCATTAAGCTGATACTATAGAATTGTGGCGCATTTGTTTAAACATGCTTTAACGCGAATAAGGTGCGGGTTCGAATACGAATCGGGGGAAATCTGGGTAAATATATTGGAACACTACCTCTTAGTTTAGATAGTTAAAGCTGGATGATAGAACCCCGTGCAATGGCTAATATGTCTTTAAACTACCTATTACCCTTATTTACCTTAGTATCAAGAGCTTCCCGCCCAATTTTAGAAACAATGCGTGTTGACTGACGGAACTCAACGCCGAAAACTAAACTCTTATATTATACAAGTATCTTTATAACAATATTCCAAAACTTAATATAGTTTTTACTTTGTTAATACTCATTCTTGATACAAGTCACTTCGTGTGTATAAGTATTTTGTGCTGACTCACGGCGAGGCGACCTTCACCTCAGATAGGAAAAGTATTTGAACCGATTATTTAATATTTCTTTTACCTCAATTTTTTACCTTCTGATATATGTTATGTAAATATTATTTATAATACTTACTATGCATTAATAGAATTCACCATTACTATTGCTATGTATGTACTAATATTATATAAATGTCTTCCTTAACTGACTGACTGATAGACAACGAACAGCCGGAACTATGCGGCGTTGTAAGAAATTAGTATTCATTTTTAATAGTAGATTACTGATATTTCAGAGCTCTACCTAACACGAAGGTAAAGAAGGAAAACCAACTTTTCCTATAACAACCAAATGAAAAAAATGTAGCCAATATGGCATAATACGACGTCCGGCTAAAAACGCAATGGAGGAATTCATTTAAGGGAAAAAATATCTTGTTATTTATTACATAAAATGGAGAACAAAGTGTCTTTATACTAACTTGTCTCTACTTTCCCCGCTTTAGGAGAGAGAGAATATATTTGAATTTTAAATCAATTTGCAAGAGCACATTATGAAGTTTGATTTTTCTTGTACACAAGAATGTGTAAGTATTTGTTTCGCTGACTCACGTAGAGACGACCTTCAGTACAAAAAGATTATGGCTGAAATTAGGTCAATTAGGTGCTCAATAAGTTACTTTACTATTTTATTTAACCTTACGATATCATTAATCAATTGATAAACTTAACTTTTCCTTTTTGGAATTCTAACTTTGTTTGTTTGCTCGGATTAATGGTGGAAATTACTATCGAACGCTACAATACTATCAGTTCGACTACAATACTATAAAAGGTTACAATTAGGAAAATAAACAGAGATTCTATAGCCTTATCACAAGTTATCAGTTAAATAAATATGAACATTCCTTAGTTATCTTTCTTATACATTACCTCATAAAAATGGGAAAGGAACCACTACCTCCTCTTTACACTCTGATAATGTGCCGCTGCACCACGACGGCCTCAGCACTTAATCTCTGTACCAAATATTACGAAGTTCTAGAGAAAGAAATTGTATCATGGTACTGGGGTGTTGATGCAAATCGATCGTTTTTCCATGAATCGCAGGCCAGACTGCTTCGACCTGCCCTTGACCTTGGAGGTTAATCTTTATAGTACTTTTGAATAAGCTTACTTAAAACTTGAGTGTGCTTTTGTTTACATTAAATGATTAAAAAATAGTAGAAGACATGTTAAAATTTCAACGTGGCTTCGAACTCGCGCCCCTTGGAAACTATCTCCTTAGTGTCCAATCTTTAGTGTCAAATAATACTTTAAATTTGTTAAAAATATTATTAAATAAATCAATTTAATAAAGTATCATTGTTAGGAAATGAAAGATAAAGCTATTATCCAATTCAGCATATTTGCTTCTATAACATAGCTAAGACTTGGTTGATTTCAGATTTTGTGTATAGCTTAATTTTATTAGATAATTGTTAACATGAACAACATATTTTATAATAGATACCTTCTCTGTTTTACAACCTACAACCTCTTATTTTACAACAAAAATTGTTAAAAACTAGATAATTCTGTTATATATATATAACAAAATTCATAACTAGGAATTTCCTTGACGATTGAATTAGATAACAAATAATGATGTATTTAACTAGCGTACATCGATTCCGTTGGGTTTTCTTAAGTGCCGTTTTCCTTAAGCACGCGCGTGCTGCGTATTGGCGATATTATGTGTTTTTATTATTTTAAATAGACACATATTACGTCTTATTTTTAAAATATATTAAATAGAAACATATCACATCTTAAATTTAAATAATAGAAAAAAAAATTCTTGAAAGAAAATTAAGGTCAATAACACTTTTTACACTAATTACTTATCATTAAAAAATATGTTTAACAAGTAGTACCTGAGTCTAACGGGATTAACTAAACAAACTCTTCAAATTCAAAATATTAATGCCATGGAGAGAGAGAAACTCAAAATGTTTAATCGTGAGTAGGAATCGAACCTAAAATCGTCGCGTGCGCCACGATCATGAAATATGTAATAAATATAACAAATGTAATTTAACAATTTTCTATGAAAATTTTTATGAACACCTGTTTCCCAGTACATCTGCAGTTTCGATAATATACATATAATTATTCGATATGAATCTTAATACCATGTTTTCATGTAAACCAGCGATCGATTAGTAGCGAATGTAGGTAGAGTTACATGAAAATATTTCATTAAATTCTACCATAATAAAATGTTATAAGCGGCAGCAGCACAATATCTGACTGTAAACGCGAAGGTTGTGAGTTCGATTACCACTTGAGGAAATAAATTATTTCATTGTGTCATTGTGTATCAAAACAAAGCATGAGTTCAGCTACTCAGCACCCAATGGCTCTAGTCTCTTAACACTAGGTTCCCCCTAACTACTCTGCTATATGAAGAAAGAAAGAAAGACAAGGAAAAGAAAGAAAGGAGAAAACTGTTTAATTTTATTTTCTATATATACCCTTTATATATGTTGTACATTGTCGTCTCGTGTTTCGTTATCGAGCGAGTCGCGTCGCGTCGCCGGTCGCTCGACTGACCTCCAATCAAATTAGTTCAAAGAACTATAAGAATTTTCCTATTTACTAGTAAACTACAGCTGTTTAGGATTGATTGATAATTCTTAAAATTCAATTTTTAATTTAGGTATTAATTAAAAACGTATTGCAATGGCGTATTGGCATTATTTACTATGGTGTTATTTTAAATTATTATCGGTGTAGAGTAGTAGCTCTTCCTACGACTTCGCCCGCCGTTGTCAAATGAAAATATTTAATTGTTCAATTCGAATACGTAGTTACTGAGGTTGACACGTTCAACAAAACAAAATATTCAGCTTTAAACTGTTTGTTTGTCGTAACGTTATCTTTTTATTTTCTTTTACTTCACGCTTTACGTTCAACATTAAGAGACTACATTCCCCTTTTTTCAAATTCTGGAAGCATTGCGTGTTGTTCAACGCCGCGCTTTGCCTCGACATCAGAGCGAAGAAATGGAAATATAAACTTAAAAAAATATTTCACTTCCTAGAATGGGGATCGAGCCCACAAGCGTCGCGATGCAATGACACCCTTGTGCCGCTGCGCCACGAGGGCCTCTAGGAATTCTACAAATTTACTCTATATTTGTATATTTAAACACCAACATGCGTCTTATCATTAAATGAATAGTAAAAATATCTTAATCTCTTTGATACTTAGTTGTGTCTCGTCGTCATACATTGCAGAATTATTGTTTATATAAGGAACATCCAGGTATTGTATAATTTAGAAAAATAATGGTGAAACTTTGAATATCTGTGACGTACGGCATGCTTTAATGAGATTTACCATTGCGAACGCAGGAGATTAAACTCGTAATAAAATAAAAAACTGGTCAAATGCGAGTTGGATTCGCCCACGAAGGGTCCAAATACAATTTAATTATTTTAAGTCAACGAGAACGTCTTCATTTCATTTTATTGAAAAGTCAGATATTAATAATTTGTTATAAGAATTTTCGTGGTATAGTCTCAATACTTTTCTAATCCATTTCCGCCACACAACACGTATGTACATATGTCGTAACTCGCCCTCCCTGATATATACTCCAGCGTGAAGCTGTAAAATAGTTTATAATACTAAATAATAATATTTTTAATTAATGTTTCAATCATGCTTGTTCGTATTTTTTTGTTATTATTATTGTCATATATAAATAAACTTTTGTCTACACGGAAATCACATATTCTTACTATATGATTAAGATTAGTTAAGTTATGTACTATATAGAACTACAATGTTTTCTTACATTTATTGATCGGATAAGAATTCAGAATT
>DWGR01005628.1:0-10239 GCA_018247715.1 Heliconius burneyi
CTCAATACAAATGGTATTTAGCTCAAGTATCTATATATTAGGTATTTATTCTGTATATATGGTATTAGTTATTAAGATTTATCCTATATAAATGCGTGGAATTCAGCGTAAAGATAGAAAAAAAAAAAAACATTTACAATGGACCCGTGGTGCAGTTGATAGCAAGCAATGGCGATGGTATATTTACTCGTTAGTTAAACTTAGATAAAATGTAGGATAGTAACATATAGAGAAAGAGCGAGAACTGTTAGAAGATAAACAATAAATACATACTATATTCACTTTATATATCACTATAAAGTTATTATTATTACTGTGTTTTCGTTATTCACAGATTCAAGCCGTATTCCGCATGTAGCAGGATAGGCAGAGGTAGCCTAGTCTTAAAACACGCCGCTCATCACTATCCGCCAAATTTTAGAGGTATTCGTATTGCGTGTCGAGTAGCGGATTCGACGCTGCGTCTTGTCTCTACACCAGAGCAAAGAAATGAAAATATTAAATACTTCATTTCCTCAACTGAGAATCGAACCCATAACCTATCGTGTTTACAGTCACACTTTGTGCCCCTGCGCCACAACTGGCGTCATATCTGTTACATAAATATAAATATGAAATATCAATTTGGGTCACAAATTTAGGCTTTACGAAATAACTTGTTGTGCCTAAGCAGCATTAAGCGCCGGCCATAATTCCTTTCGCCATTAGTTATTCAGCAGAATGATTGGTTAGGACAGTCCCGACTGAAAATCGATACTGTTTTCTTAATATTTATTACAAACCGTAGTGGTACATTATTTAGCGTTTTCATGAAAGCTTTCAATAAATAATAATAGCTTTTGAAAAGTCGTCGGCATATTAAATACGTTTGTATTGGTTTAGTCAGTATCCCGCATGTAGCAGGGCAGGCATAGGGATCCTGGAAATCTATTGATATGATCTAGTGATGCACTCCGTTTCAATTTAGATATTTCATTTATATAGAGTAGCTTTAAATCTTTTTCTCGCATAGCATGGAAATAGAAGGAACCCATTTTTAAGATACTCCGTACATTATTTTTTGCCCAACTTTGTGGAGCGAAGAATTCATTGAGAGCGTTACTCTGTATCCCGCACACAACAGGGTAGGCAGAGAAAACCTAGTGTTAAGACACTCCGTTGTCCACTTTCTGCCGAATTCTGGGGGTATTGCGTGTTGAGTGGCGGAACTCAACGTCGTGGGGTGGGGCGAAGAAATTATGATAATTTCATTGCCTAAATCGGAATACTAGGAGGCTGCTATCACGCTTATCGTCAGACGCTGTCACACTGTGCCACGAAGACCTCAATCTTTTTTAGGATTTTTGCCATGTCTTTTACGTTGTTATTATGTTGAAATTGTAATACAAAGGTGTTGTAATAATAATTTTATGGATAGAAAACTTTGTTGGTAATCGAATAAATACACCAGGCCGTAGGACTATAGTTTGATTATAATATGTAGCGGTCACTTGTGTAACTTAGACAGCATAAAAAAAATAATCTATTTATGTTATATGTTGCAAGTTTAAATTTGACTGTGAAAAATTATAAATTATATTGAGGCCAGTCGTGCAATAGGGTCACAAGCGTGGAACAGGGGTACAATAAACGCGCCAGGTTGTAAGTTCGATTCCTTAGATTATTTTTAGTATTACAATTTCAATTAAAAGAAAATGAAGATTCTTTAATGAATTTAATAAGAATGTTAGTCTATATGTGAATAGTTAATAATATACATATTATTGATTTAGTATTTAAATTGAAAAATTTTAAAATACGATTAGTTTGTTTAATACAACGTTAACACATATTATCATATAAATTACAATATTTTCTAATTTAGTTTCACGTACTCAAACCAATCCAAAGCCAATTTGGTGTTAAAATCTAGAGGCAAAAGATTGCCTTTTGTATTAGTCACAAAATTTAATTAAACAAAAGAAAAGAACCAACTTTTACATGTAGATTTTATTTAAGGCCCTCAAACAATAAAGCAAGCGTGGACACCCTTTTATTTTCTTGTTCTAATTAAGGAGCTATTATAAGAAATATTGCTCTGCCGTGTGGTTGTTTAATTAACTAGATTGGTAGCGGAGATTGATGATAAAATGATTTTTTTCTCTGTAAACATGAACTTTTGGCATAACCTACAAAAATTTATATTATACTAGCGGCCTGCCAGCGGCTTCGCCCGCTTGAACTGCATGATTATTAATTTAATAAACAGAATCGACTGACAGACAAATGTGTTGATGTCAATGACTTATTTAATTTACTCGTTCAGAAACAGCCTTAAATGTTCAATTATTGATTTGGGTAAGGATTTATAATATTCTTAGTAAAATAACTACATCGAATACCCAAATCGAATAAAATAATCCAATATCGAAATCGAATCCCAAATATGTAAACGAATAAATGAATCGAATATCGAATCCAAAATATTAAAATGAGAACCTCCTCCTTGTTTCGGAAGTCGGTAAAAATACAGATTTATCACAAACAAATACAGATTTATTATAAGTAGGAGAATAGTTTTAAATTGCTTTATATTTGCAGGCAAACTGATGCCTTGAGTTCATTCAAATGCCGATAACTTTTTTTAATGAACCGATTTTGATGAAACAAACTTTAGATGTTAGAAGTAAATCGGTTCAGTACTTTCGAAGATTAGCGTGACTATCTCCGTAGGCGTTCCGTGCTCCCTAGCTTCAAAAAACCAAATTAAAATTTTATTACAAATTTTATTACACATATTGGCCACGAAGGAAAAGAAATCACTAAGTATTTCTTCGAGTTCCAGCACTTTGCCACTTATGCGGCGTTCTATATTGTTGCTACGTGAGATAAATTCTCTTCCGGGAACTTTCCTTCTTTTCGTTAACGAGTTGCTTTCCCAGATACTTTTGTTTTTACATTAAAAGTGAGTTTTAGGTTAAAATTAATTTTTAATATTATTTTATTTTTAAAATTTAATTAACAATTCGATTGAATACAAATTATAGTATAGATTTTACAATAGAACAAAGGCGATCCTTATTCCAGGAGTAAAAAGAGTAAAGAACACTCCGCAGCTTAACAGCAGCACTCCATGCCTGCCGTTGTTTTTTAAAACCTTAATGATGTACCCGGAGCCAGGTTAGGCAACATCTATTTAAAAACAACAAATTACCCAAATCTTCTTTTGTATAAATGTAATCCGAATATTTTCGCCTCCTTTGTGAAGTCCAATTAAAAACTGAAGCTTGCAGTCATTTTGCTGAGCTATAGACATTTTTGATCTGCTGAATAAATTTTAACTGCTACGAGTATGTTTTTTAGTCGTATTTCTCCGCAATGCAGAGAGTTCAAAGGACTAATTAATCTTTGTGCGCTCATGGCCTAGATTTAGTTTACAAACAAAAACCTGTAAGATATACATATTATACAATGTAGGGACTATCCAGTTGCAGGTCTAACTGTAAATCCTACGGTCGCGGATTGAATCTCCACTCGGGGGAAAGATCAATGACTTATTATATTATTATAATATTTATCTTATTTTGAAGATCTCTAGTTCAAATAAACCCAGTCTTTAGGAAGGCTTGCGGGATCCATCTCTGAGTAAAGCACAGATAATTGCCTAGAACTATGGAAAATATGGAAAACTAAATAGGGCTTAGTTTATATTATTATATTATTATTTCATATTCCGTTCTAGTTGAATAAGAGAAATGCGAGTAGCAGAATTGCTAATCAAGAATTGAGTGGGAGTTAAAAACGGAGTGTTTTAACACTAGACTCCGTTTATCCTACTCTGCTATACAAAAAAATACGGAAAACTATGTTTTATATACACAAAATACATATATAATTAGTATACTTTTGAAATTACGCATAGCATATACCAGACAGCGTGAGCCTCGCTGGCGGCTATGCGTCTAATAACATTCCTCCTTATATTGTTATAGGTAACCCCATTGTTTTCATAATACTCGAATATATGTGAGCCTGATGTTGCCCACTTGCCTAGTAAGCATTTCTTAATTTAGCGCTATTTTTAATTCTATTATCAAAGCTTATTTTGTAATTTGTGTCGTAATGTGTCCTAAATTGATTGATTAGACATATAAGCGATTATTATGTAAATTTGTTATTTATACCAGTCGGAGACTGATTGACCAATATCAAGGCTTTTCGGCTATAGTCCAGGTTTTAAATAACATAATTAACTTCTTAAAAAAAGATAACAACTTAAAAAAGTATTGAAGCTATACGAGTATGTCTCTTTTAAAAATAAAATCAGCTTTAGGCATCCTCCACTCAACAGGGTAGGCAAAGGGAACCTAGAGTTAAGACACTCCGTTCCGCATCTCCCTTTAAAGTTGTTTCCCAATTTTATATTTGGCATCATTAATGTTTGCCTTAGTATTTATCTTATATTTCAACTCGCTGACACATGACTGACATATTATAGCAATATTTGTATACAAATACACAATCACGAACTAACTTTAAGACGTATTAAGAACAAAGTTCAGGCTTTGATACCTTAATGTAACGAGATCGTAAACTTTATCATTGCTTTTGATATATATACGAAGTAATTCTATTTTCATTTTATAATCAACCTTGCGATTCTTATTTGAATAATGTTAGTAAAACAGATATAAAAGTTTATTTTGATTCTGTATTGTTTTAAATTTTATATAGTTTTACAAAACTTCTATTTAAAAATAGATTGATTAATTTCCCTCTTTTAGCTTTTTAAAGCAATGTACTAAGAGACAGTATTAAGTGGATCTTGAATACGAATAGTGAATCTGTTTATGTATATTTCGTCATAATACTAACCATTATGTGCTACTTGTTAAATTTAAATCTAACTTTTTTATAATAGTTAGAGCCAAGTGATAAGTCACTTCATTTTCTTATTAGATACGAAGAAAATATCTAGAATATGTACATTTGAAATAAAAATTAAGCGCTGTCAATTTTATCTTAACGATTTTTTCGAACTGTTACTAGCTTCAGGCTTTATTTAACATATTGCGGAATTCAACTGTTTTCTTTTATTATCAGAGCAGCAAAATAAAAATTGTCCGGAGTGACCTCATAGATCACATTAAAAATAACCAGACGTAAAAAAAGTCAGTATTAGTGATAGTCCTTGGATATTGAGGGAGCGTTTGATAAAGCTTGGTGGCCAGCAGTTAAACATCGTCTTGCTATCAATCAGTGCACAAGGAACCTCTTCATACTGGTCAAGAAAAACCGTAAAATCAAGGTAAACTATGTGAGAAAGGTGTCAGAGAGGGATACGACCAAAGGTTGCGTGCAGGGCTCAATAACCAGACCAATTTTTTATAACGTCATCTTAGACGTAAGACGTCTAAACGTAGGATTTTTTACGTAGGACGTTTAATTTTACGACGATAATGTTATTATTTATTTTTTTTTATAAAAAAATACTTTTTCATTTTTTTAAAAATTGTATTAGGCTTTTATAGAGTGGTTTCATTTAAGGTGGTGCTGATAAACTCTGTATATAAATAAAACTAAAATGTCTGTCTGTGATTTGAAAATATGTGCAATATGTATAATTTAGTACTAATAACATGAAAAATGAAAATATCGTATTGTATCGTAAATATCGTAAATTTCCTCTTACGATATTTACGATACAATACGGTGAAGGTGAACTTTTACGAACATCCTCAATAATGAATAAGAGCTAATGAATATCCTGTAAATCGTAATCAATGGGTATGTGTCATAAAAGAACAATGATATTGTAGCTCGCTAGAACTCCTCGCTATTTTACTTACAGGAACCTAATCTGAATCGAACCCGGTTCATTTAGCGACTATTTAATTAATAATCTATAATATTAAGTTTTTTTTTAATTCAAATTGTGTTTTTTTTTCTATAATTTAATTTATTTCATAAGTGAAATTTTAATTTCAAAACTCTATTAATTAGCATAAGTAGGGTAGCTTTAGTTAGCATAAGCAGGGTGGGCACAGGCAACCTAATGTCAAGACAATGACAGGCGTAGCAATGGGTGAAATCATCTAGTTATGATAGGGAGGAAATGATAATAAATTAATCCCCCGTGTGGGAATCGAACCCATAAACTTGACGTTCGCTGATAAGCATGAAGACTGCGGCACAGCATTTGACAAAGCTGTCAAAGTTTTCTAGTAAGCTGCTAGTGTCACCACCACTGAAATTGACCTACTTGAGGTAAAACCAAATCGATTATAAAATAAAAGAAGAAAATTATTTAAAATAAAATCACAAGATTTAATAACTGTATTGAGACCATGGATACGATTTGTGAAATTACGAATCAGGTCAAGAGGAAAAATCTTCAAAAGCAGTCCAACGGAATAACAAATTATGAAGCATAACTTTATATGTAATCTTAAATATATTAGGCGTAAGATAACCTCGGGTGAAGAACAAAGTGCTGACGTTATAAATAACTGCTCTGTTAATTCAAATATACGAAAAAATATCATTACTTAAATGCATTTTTGATGTAAAATTTCAATTTTCCATGTACTTTTCGCCTTTAATGAGATAGATACACAAACTAGGTTGTGAAACTCATTGAAATGATTCCTCATAGACTAAACACAACTAAAATGTACTCTTATAAGCAACGCACATTTTTGAATGTATTTAAAATTTTTACTCATACGGCATTGAATCCATCTTCTGTCGGTGGCAAGCGATGGTGGTGTAAGTTCAATTACCACTCAGGGAAATTATTTTCATTTTTCTTTCTGGTAATACAACAAAGCGCAATTCTCAACACGCAAAATCTCTTGGATGGGAAGCGGATAACAAAGTGTCTTAATTGAAAAAAATATATAAAGTAAAGATTTACTTTATATTTTTTTAAAATTTTTACTGCAATATAATTTGCTTTAAATTTTATGTACGAGTATATTTTTATACATAAAAAATTGCAGTTTCCTACATGAACAGATATGATACATAAATTACTTAATTTAATTGATTAGTTTGTTATAAGTTTAAACAGAAAACGTGAGGGCTATAAAGTTAGAGTGATGTGAGAGAGATCGAATGATGCTAGATGCTGTGAACTGTAAAGGTATATTCATAGTTTGTGGATCGCACAAAGGATTCGGGCTTACAAGTCTAAAATAGGGAAATATTCCCATTATTTAAGGAAATTATACGGCTTTTCATATTGAAACACTATATTTTTATTTTAAAATAGCTTCTTCGATGGATATAAAGGTAAATTATAATGATAAATCTCTCCATTCTTCACTATACAAAAATTAATTATGCATGCTTTATTACACTTTATTTAGCACATAATGAATATGTTATATTATATTATAAGATAACCAATACTTTAATTCTTTAATTTTTTTAAAATTAAATAATAAATAAGATCTTATATTATATATTTTCAATTAAACCAAACTTGAAATTGTTTTAAGCTATAATATGATATAAAGTACTAAGAAAAAAATACATCATTCTGTACAAAATAAATTAATTTCCCAATTTCAAATGACAGAGCTTTTCCAAACATGGCAACACTAATAAGCGCGCCGGGAAAACGAGCTGAGGCCTGTATCTTCAGTCGGCCGTTGGAGCTTGGACTGATATGACGTTGTTATCGTAATTGAATTTATATCGATATAATAAATTCAATTCATTTTTTTTTCGGTTTGATGTACTTTATGTTATAAACAATTTATGTACGTTACGTTTTTAGTGCTAGTGTAGTGCAATTTGTCTTTTCGTGCTTAACAGGTGAGTCCGCGGTAAACTCACTAGCCTTTAAGTTCTAACCTAAAAAGCTTAGCTCAAATTATAATTTAATGAAATTACTAAAGATGCTTAATAAACTGATAAATATACTCGATACATTTAAAGTAAAACGTATTTAGTTTATGTAAACTCTAAATTTGCGTATTGATTGTTGTTCCAAATTTGATTTATAAATAAATAGTTTTCATTTTATTTCCCGCGTTTTCTTTTTTAATATTCCTCTTTTAAAATTGTTAAACGTTGTATTATTATATGAATTTCTATTTTTTTTAAACAATTATTATACAAATAATATTTAAATCAGGTGCTTATATTTTAAAGATTTTAAATTTTGAATATTGTACATACATATATTTATTTTAGATCTATATGCAAAATAAATAAAAATAAGAAAGTAAATAGAAGTAATGAAAAATGTTATTATACAAAAAGACAAACAATTTTATTTTTACAAGTTTTTTATTATGTAAAATGTAAATACGGCTTGTTTTAAATTAAAAAGATTTTGATTCAGCTTAGGTTTTATAGTAAAACTTTCAACGAAGTCTCGCTCTGTGAAGTAGGTTACTTGTCAATTAACAATGCGTTCGTTTTACAGTCGCGATTAGTTTTTCATTGCCGAGTTATTTTTAACTAATTTTATGTTTCAAAGATTAATTATTAAGAGAATGTGTTGAATGACTAATTACATTTCTTTGCTCGACTAAAAGACAAAGAAAATAAAACCGTACAGGTGCGAATCGTGCTCGCCCACCGAGGGTTCTGTACAAAAATTAGTGGTCTAAAGGTCTTTTTCTGAAATTCAAGCTTAGCTTAGCCAGAGCCCTTTCATCTGATACTTCATTTGAAGTAGCGGCTTTAATATATAACATAACTTTTAAGACTATTCTTTTTTAGGATTTAACGACAAATCTAGTTTTCTGATTTTTTCCTGTATTAGTACTTGTAGATACAATCGGAATTAATTAAATTATTAACTTTAATTCCCTTTATAGTGTTGAAATACGATTTTTTCAGGAAACCATGGGACCGTAGATCTGAGTTTATGGCTTGAATTTCAAATCGATATCTCCAAGCGTTCCTGAAATAAAGGCTCTTGATACACAAACAAACAGACAGACAGACGGTCAAAAAAAGTGGTTTTAAGCGGATTCCTTTTATACTTGGTATAGAACCCTAAAAAGAGAAAATTCTTGAAGTTAAAAATATATAGAAATAAATTAAATCTTACTTTTACTGATTGATATGGATTAACTGAAAAATGATCAATTCGATGTTTTTGAAGGAAAATATTAGAAGTTTAAAATAGATATTTGTTATGCCGGTGTATGAATTTGTATTATCTGTATTGTATGTAGTTTGGTATTAAATGAGTGAGATAAAACATTTTTCCCTTTTTCTTTCTTTAATCTCTTTAATTGACTTTAACTATTATATTATAAAATAACTGAACACGCAATGTCTCCAGAATTCGGCAGAAAGTGGGGAACGGTGTGTCTTATCACTAGGTGCCCTCTGCCTACCCTGCCGCGTGCGGGATACAGCGTGAAGCTACGAATTAAACGAATAATAAAATTAAATGAAGTATAAACTTCCTTTTTCCCGACAAAATAAAGTTTTCATTTATTTTTTTTAATAGCATCAGTTATTACGTATCACATTAAATAAACTGGACAAGAGACGAGGACAGTGAATTTTTTTGCATTACACATTTTAATTTATTTTTCTATTTGAAACCTTTAGCTTCATCATGACGTCTAGTGTTCAAACACTCCGTTCGTTGTACGACACTTCCGTTCAAGTGGCGGAACTCTACGCCGCCGTTTTGCCTTGACACCAGACACGCTTATGCCCTTGCGCCACGACTGACCTCATAAAAAAATATTTAATATATTTTGTTCGTATTTCATATTGACATTTGATGTACAAATTACTTTAATATAAGAACAATTAAGCATTTATATATAGTATTTAAAAAGTAAAAAGCAGTTGAAAGCTGGAACATAGCGTGACTTGAAGCCCGATCTAATTAGACAAAGCGCGGCTTTCGTTTCCTCCGTCCAACACGCCACGTCGCTATATTGATGGAAAATGGTAAATTATGGCAATTCAGAAATCGGTCATGACTTTTTTTTAATAAAATATGATATTTAATATCTTATTTTATAATTATCTTTTTCATAATGGTCAAAATTATCAACAAATACATTGTTTCTATGAAAAATTCTCGATTTTTGAGTTTTTTAAAGTTTTTATGCCTTTTGAAAGTAACATTTTTATATTTTGGGAACGATACGCAATAACTACAGCACTGAACTGCACTGGAATTTGAGCCGACATCATGTTAAGTACGAAAAATATCTTCTGTGCCAGTGGCACCCTCTGGAGGGTATAGTGATACCCTCATAATCTAGTGCAATA
>DWGR01005629.1:0-10239 GCA_018247715.1 Heliconius burneyi
GCACAAAATTTATGAACTTCACAGGGCAGCCATATTTCTCAAGTATTTGCCAGAGGGCAAATCTTGGTACGCGATCAAAGGCTTTTTCAAGTTCCACAAAACACATGTAGATGTCACGGTATTGCTCTAGGCTTTTATCTTGTAATTCCGTCCCTCGATTCGGTTTGAAACCACACTGGGTATCGAGAAGGAAGCTCTCATAGGATAGGAAGAGGGAATCGAGGGTTAAAAACACTCCTTTCCCCAAAAAATAATAGTATTGTAATTTCATATACTAATAATGATAATTATTATATCTATATATAGAAAAACAGTAAAAATATTTTGTTTGTACATTTAGTATTTTTGACTACAACACACACACACACACACACACACACACACACGGACGCAGAGGGACACATAAAAAGAATAATAGAAAGCAAACATTTTTTTATTTCTTGTCTGACTGTCTGTATGTATGGTAACCGATTTACTTCAAGCTTTCACTAATTGCTTTGTTTTAACTCAATTTAACATTTAAAGTTGGTTTCATTGAGATCGGTTCATTAAAAAAAACCTTTTATGGATTGCTTTATATTTGTCTGCAAATATAAAGCAATCCATATCTATACTTATAATAAATCTGTATTCAATGAATCTGCATTTAATGAATCTAATAATTGAACAAAGAGTTTGCATTAAATTTTGTGTTACAAACAAAATTTCGTGTACAGAAACGTTGAAAATATTGGGAGAAGCTTACGGTGAATCAATTTTGTCAAAAACATAAGTTTATGATTGGTACAAAGCGTTCAAAAACGGCCGTACCGACGTTGATGATTTGCCTCGTTCCGGACGACCTTCAACCTCTTCAACCGATGAAAACATTGAAATTATGAAGAAAACAGTGCTCGAACATCGTCATACCAGTGTTAGAGAGTTAGCACAAGACCTTAACATCTCTCGAGAGTCGGTTCGTTTGATTTTGGTTGATATTTTGGACATGAGAAAGGTCGCTGGCAGACTTGGCGATAATGCACCATCGCATCGAGCTCACGTCGTGACTGAATTTAAGACCAAAAACTCGATAAATACCATCGATCAACCACCGTACTCACCAGACCTAGCTCCAGCCGACTTTTTCCTGTTCCCTAAACTCAAATTGCCACTCCGAAGACACCGTTATGAGTCAATTGAAGACATAAAAGAGAATTCGACGCGAGAGCTAAAGAAGATCCCGGAAAGCGCTTATAAAACATGTATCGAAGATTGGAAGAAGCGTTGGCACATATCTATTGCATCAAATGGGGCCTATTTCAAAGGCGACAAAAATAAATATTGATGAATAAATTAATACTTTTTGTTTTATGTACAATTTCCGGATACCTTATTGTCACAATATATTTTACAGATAATATGTTATTATAAATCCTTACCCAAATCAATATTATAATATTAAAGGCTGTTTCTGCACGAGTAATTCAAATTATTCATTGAGATCCACACATATGACTGTCAGTTAATTCTGTTTATCAAACGAACAATTATGTAGTTCAAGCGGGCGAAGCCGCTGGCAGGCCGCTAGTTAAGATATAAGTATGAATCTTAATCATCACATGTTTTTAGAACGAGCTTAAAACTTGCCACGGATTATATTATTCTATTGTTTTATTATCTACCAAGTTAAAGTTTCAAGTGATTGCGAGTGATTTACATTTGTTAGCGCCTGTATTATATTTTGGTAGTATAATTTTACTGTATTGTTTTAAGTTGCTTTTGTTTTATCCTTATACTCGTATTATGAAAGGTATCCCATTAAATTCCCAGAGACGTAGTTTTTCATTAAATTACGCTTTTTTCGGTTTTTTATTGTTTTAGTAAGTCCTAATAGTATAGATATTGGTATTTGACATGACAATACTAAAATTTTTTATGCTACACTGTGGTGTCAAGGCAAAGTGCGGCGTTGAGCTCCGCCAATCAACGGGCAATGCCTCCAGAATTCGGCGGAAAATGGGGAGCGGAGTGTCTTGCGCTATTGTCCCTACTACATGTTAAGACTTATAGAGGCAAAGTAATCAAAAGTATTATTTTCATCAAATAAGTAGTAAGTATATATATATATACACACATAATAAGATGAGAACAGTAAATAAAATATAAATTTACTTCAACGACTCTTGTTTAGCTCATGTGTGTAGTCTTTGAAGTTGTTACAACACTAGTTGCACTTACATTACAATTTCCATGTCATTACTCATAGTAATATCATTATTTTGGTTTTAAAATTGCTCTGAATACTGAATCAAATTGCATTAAAATACAATTTGTGCTTAATAAATTCAAATTAAATTGATATTTACAGAACAGGCAATTTGCGTGTTATTGGCGCACAGATGTGTCGGCCATTATAGCAATGATTGTGTGAATTATATTTATATTATAATTTTATCTATATGTTGACGGCGACTGGCATTGGAGTAGGAATGGGGAGGAGGGGGTTGTGGGGGGTATGGGAATAATATGGACTTTAGAAATTTTGACTGAAAAAGTAACCGTTACATAAAAAGCACAGTCTGAAACTGAAGTTATATTTTCTAGGGTTAGGAAGGTCTATAAGAAAATAACTTAAGATAGGGTCAGCCTGAATAAGCCTGAATAGTACGAATGTACTCATTTATAAATATATGCATGTATATCTGTCCACCTATAATACATTTAAATTATTTACAATTTTTTACAAATTATATCTGTTTCTATTCTATTTAAATTCCTATATGACAAGTGCAGTGACAATGTCCAGGCATGTGTGACGAGTATCAGAATGTTAAATAAAGCAATTTCCATAAAACTGATTTATTTGTTGATATATACAAATTTTTAACGTTCATTTTGTAACCTATGAACGAATAAGTATTTTGAAATAAATATATTAAAATGATTTTGTGAAAAATAATATAAATATATAGAACAGTTTTGTCTATACACGATTGTTTTCAAATAAGCATTATAACATAAAAACAATAGTTTTTCGAAAAGAAAGAAAAAAAAATAATGAAATATAAGACCGCAGTCTGTTAGCCCAGGGCGTAGCCTCTATTATTTACTTTATCATTTCTGGACCACGCGTGTTGAATGACGATGACAAAAGATATAGACAATATGGCATGAAAAATAAAATATAAAATGGATGCCGACGTGTCAGGGTTGCCATAAGATTTAAATGGGTTTGGATTAGAATATTCTCATAATAAAATTTATATTTTTGATATAACTTCTTCTCCACTCTGGTCAATAAGGTGTGGTGTTAGGTTTCATCAACTTTATTATTGATACCACTTCGGCTTAGTAGAGACCACTTTGGTACATTATTAACGAAGAATCCAATAACGATACTTTATATGTAAAGAGTCATAGTCATACGATCCTTTTTTTTTTCAAAATATAATTATATGAGAGATAGGTTGTGGGTTCGATTCCCACTCGAAGAAATGAAAAATTGAATACTTTCATCGCTCTATTGCTAACATAAAGCGCTGAGTTGAGTTTCGCCACTCAACACTCAACACTTTCAGAATTCGTCGGAAAATGGAAAACCAGAACCCTTGGGAACACTTGGGAACATATTTCCTATGCTTGCGGGATACATATGTATATGATCACTTAATATCTACCATAGAAAGAAAACCTATAAGGCAAACCACTTATTTTTTTACAGAAATATATTCAGATAACATAACGTAATTTAAATTATTTGTTGTTTACAAGATAATCTCAATACAAAATGAAGTAAACGGATTTACCTGTAAAGGTTACTTGTTATCTTTGACCGATTCTATATAATAATTGCTTGACTATGTAATGAATTAGAAACGGGAACGAGGCTTACAAGAATATTATGTCACATGCCAATTATTACCTTATGGGGATATTGAAATGTTTTAGGTAAAAACTATTTAAGTAATTGAATAAATTCTTTCTCTTAAATGGAATTTTGATCTAAATATCGATTTTGTTTTTTTTATTTCAGATTTGGTCTGGCCTCGTGTTATTTTTTTGTACTAGATTGAAGTAACATTTTACGAAATGTTATAATTATTACTATTAATTAATTATATAGAATAAAATCAGCTTCACGCTGTATCCCGCACACAGCAGGTTAGGTAGAGGGAACCTAGTGTTGAGACACTCCGTTGCCCATTTTCTGTCGAATTCTGCAGGCATTGCATGTTGAGTGGCAGAACTCGATACCACAGCGAAAAAATGGAAATATAAATTTTAAATAAATATTTCATTTCCTCGAGAGGGGATCGAACCCACAACCAGTCGGTTTTACAGTCTCACTCTGTGCCCCTGCGCCACGACTGGTATAGAATAAATTATCTTAATATTATTTCTTTCATATTCGAGAACCTGACTTTAATTAAACGTTAGGAACCTTCGTGGTAGTCGCTTTAGGAAACAAATAGTTTTATCTTCCCTGTAAATATTTGGGACAAATACAGAGGAAGTATATACAAATATATTACATATCTATACAAAGGATAGGGTATTGCATTAAAATTGGCAGCATTCGACCCAATAGTCATCACGCGCAAATCAAGTTAGATTCAATCAAGTCTATTTTAACATTTTTTTTCAGCCCCACTCTGTATTCCTATTAGGGAACCTAGTGTTAAAACTTTCCGTTCTCCACTTTTCACTGTTTTTTTTTTGAATCATTACGTATCGAGTTACGGAACTCAATACCGCGCTTAACCTTAGTACCAGAGCGGTGAAATGAAAATTAATAAACAATAATTACAATACCTCGATCCCTATCGAACCCACAACCGTCGCGTTTACAAAAACCAACCACGCCACGAGTACCTCACATTTACCAATTGTAATAAAATATACTTGTACTTAAAATTATTTATCATTTTCGCGGATAATACTTTGAAATATCGTCGTCAATTTTTCTATAAGTCTAGAAATATTTTCAGAGTTCGTTGCCTTAAAATATACTAGCCTATTCCATTCAGTTGGCAACTGGGAACGATTTATTTAAATGTCAACTCTTGTCGTATCTTATTCTGCACCCATTCCGTTTAATTTTACTTTTGATAGTAAAGAAAAAACTTATCTCTACTTATAGATAGATAGATATGTGATCTATATGTACAAATAAATTGAATATTACAAAAAATCTGTCTATTGTGTCTACAAATGAGCATAGCATTAATTAATATTTAAAAACACATGATATGGCGCAGTGGGCTGTAATCTGACGGTAAACGTCATGGTTGTGGGGTCGACTTTAATTAGGGGCCTTAATTTAATGAATTATTTATTAACATATTCAAATGACAATACATGGCGCGGCGTTTAGTTTCGTCGCTTATTACAAATTCATAATAAAAAGCGTCCGAAGCTAAAAAATATTTGTTCTAATATTACTAATATTTCATATGTACATGTAATAATAGTAATAAGAGGTTTTTCAAGTCTTTACTTACCACCTACGGGTGAATCGCGTGTTCTTTTACTAGCAAAAGCATGTGAGTTTATTTATAGAGGTTATATAAATCACTGTGTCTAGAAAATAAAATGCTTTCCCTTACGTTGAAAATAAAGAGATTTCACACAAGTTCGGACGATACTTATATGATATTATGTGCTTCTTAAAGAATTAAAGTATAAAGAAAAAAGCAGAATATAAAAAATATATATAAAGAATCAACGTAATGAGAAAAAGTAACTTATAACAGCTAAACACAATACATATACTGATGTATAAAATATGATTGTCTTTAATATATTATCTACCTACATATTTTTTTCAGCTCCACGCGGTATTCGCATACAGCGGGGTAGGCAGAGGAAATCAAGTGTTAAAACACTGCGTTTCCTATTTTCTGCCGAATTTTTGAGTGTTACGTGTTGAGTGGGGGAAGTCAACGCAATTTACCTGTTACCTAAGTGCAGAAAATATTATTAAATAATAATTCATTATTATTATATATGTGGTCTGCCAGAAATAAGACATTTTCGATATTTTTCGTAAAGTTCACGAAGTTGGAGTAAGCTGGCTAAGCTTGGAGTAAGTTAAGGTATCGGAATGATTTATAAATATATAGAAGATTGTTTGAAATTGAATTTAAAATAATTCTTTATCCATTCCTTAAATTTCACAATACGATTTTAGCCTATGCATATAATCAGAAAAAAATATTTTTGTTGCTTCACTTCACATAGAGCAGGCTATGTGTAGAATCCTGGGAATCTAGTATGAACACTCCGTTTCTATTGGAACACTTACGTTACCGACTTTCCGCCGAATTTAGGGGCCGTCTTGTGTGGTGGCATTCAACGCCTTCGCCTTTGCCTCGTTACCGAACGAAGAAATTGAAAATATATAATATCTTATGTACTCGAGTGGTAATCGAATCCACAACCTGTCGTGCTTACAATCACACCCATGTGATCATGCACCGCGACTGATCTCAGTAAAATATATGAAAATATAAATTTCCTCACTTTATGAAGCTGCAAAGCTAAATTGCCGTACACAATGTGCTATTGTAACGTTGTCGTACTAAGTTGGATCAATTGTGAAAAACATCTTAAAGAAACAACAAATATGTACCTTTTGTAATAATTTAGTTTGAGAAAATTTATGTATATTCATTTGTTCGTTCTGGTGTCGAGGCAAAGCGAGGCGTTGAGTTCCGACGCAATACGCAGTGCTCCAGAATTCGTTGAAAAATGCCGTGAGCGGGATACAGCGTTAAGCTGTTTTATATTGTCTAAAAATGCTGTATACTGTTCTTTTAATTTAAGCATTATATTTGAGATGTAAATATCTTATATTAGACAGAGAAACGTTTTAAAGAAAAAAGCCGGCGTGGGATTTAATAAAGCTCCCATAATTTTTTTTTCTTCCCACCCCCGCTTAGTAATTTCTTAGTCATTCCGTTTTAACAGCTTTTAAAGCACGTCTTGTAATTACAGTCACAAGAGCTTTTATCGTACTCTTTAACACTCTTCCACATTTCTTTTATAAATAGAGAGTGATCGCTTAAAATAGAATCTTTGATATATTATTATTGAAATGTTCATGATGATGTTTCCAGGAGTGCCTCTATTAATATCTATCTGCTTTTCCATTGGATCGATTGGTCGATGGTTCGAATCCCATTCGGGAGAATGAATTATTATTAATGAATATTGTCCCAGTCTCAGGTTACAAGGCAAAGCGCGATGTTGAGATCTGCCACTCCACACGCAATGCCTCGAAAATTCGGTGGAAAGTGGGAGACGGAATGTTTTAACACTAGATTCCCTCTGCCTACTCTCCTATATGAGGGATACGTTATGAACCTAAAAAACAAGATTGTTAACACACAGATTATTGAACTAGCTATTTTATATTTATAAAAGAATATTGTAGTAGTACAAAAATATATTCAACAAGCTGCCTGCCAACAGCTGCGCCCGCTTGAACTACATGATTGTTGTTATTTTTGTTCTTTATTTATGGCGTTCCGAGCGTGCCAGTCCAGCACTAATCACTTCGCCAATGTCACGTTGAATGGAAAACACACGAAGGAGAATGTATGGTAAAAAAAAGATAATATTACACAAAAGAAGAAGGCACGTTAACAAGACATCCAGCTAAGATACTCTTCACCTATAAAATAAAAAAACTACATGATTATTCATTTAGTAAACAGAATTGATTGACATTCATATGTGTTGATGTAAACCTATCCTTGTTTTGAAAGTCGGTTAAAAATACAGATTTATTACAAACAAATACTAATACTTATTATAAGTATAGGTATAGATATGGATGCCTTTATATTTGCAGGCAAACTCATGCCAAGGCATGAGTGAGCTCAAGAGTTCATTCAAATGCTGATAACTATTTTTTTAAAAAACCGATTTTGATGAAATAAACTTTAGATGTTGAGTTAAAACATGAAAAAACTTTAAATGTTAAGTTGAGTTAAAAAAAACAATTGGTGAAAGTTTAAGACAGACAGACAGACAAGAATTTGAAAATATACATTATTTCTTCCTATTATTCTTTTTAAGTGTCCATCTATCCATTTCAGTCAAAACTTAATGTACAGACAAAATATTTTTACTGTTTTATTATATATATATATATATATATATATATATATATATATATATAGATTTCTATTTGAAATTAACAACTATGCGGCACGTAGTAAGTACATTATATAGGTTACATTATTATCTATTGAATACACTTTAAGCATACGAGAGAAATCTTCTAATGTTATTTATGTAACAATAAAATCAGAAACTTTGTATTCACCTATCATTACAGTAACTACATGCCCATGTTCTATGATTGCTTCATTACCATTATATTGAGTAAACAAATATATTATTTCTAGGTTAACGCATTGTCCATTCTCCACTTAAAATCGCGAATTGCAAAAGCGGACTGACGGACAACGTATCACAAATACCAAGCGGCCTCGTCATATTTGCTTTAAAATCCAAAAAAAAATAATTTACATCATTTAACATATTTATACATGGCCGCGGTTTCTAAAACACTTTCCATTGAAACCTGAGAGGGATTATGTAAGCGATCAAACTAGTTTATGAATGAAATATGCGAGTGACCTAGATTGAGAGGAAAATGAGTGCTGAGGGAGCGTTCGTCTCGCCGGTGTAATGAGGCTTCGGTCCGTGCCTCTGCATCGCGCCCTCTCAAACAGATGGTGGGCGTGGATGCAATATTATTTTCGGGCTAGGTTTCCTCTGAGCCCTCTCGAAACGGATATTTATTTTAAAATCTTTTTATGTTCCAAGAAACTGTAATTCGATTTTAATATTTGTATGTACGTTGGCTCTGTGTATTATTTTTTTTTACGCATACAGCTAGGTAGGCATAGGGAACCTAGTGTTAAGACACTCCTTTCTCCATTTCCGCTGAATTCTGAAAGCATTGCGTGTTGAGTGCTTCGTTACTAGAGCAATACAATGAAAATCTTAAATATTTCCTTTCCTCAAGTCGAAATCAAACCCACAATCTATTGCTTTTACAGACGCACTTTGGTGCAACTGCGTCACGACTGGTCTCAATTATGGTCGGTTAACTCTATGTTATGTAAGAATATTTTTTTTGTTTATAATAAATAAATATATTGATTTTAAATATTATCTTAAGTTTTTACTTATCAACAACAAATATATTTAGCATTAAATCTTATTTATATAACACTCCAAAATAGGATTTTTAGAATTCAAAACAGTTTTAAAGTTCAAGTTTCAAATGTTACCCAATAGAGGCCGGACGTTATATCTATACTTACCACTTATAATTACAAAATTACCAATGGGTACATTGTTAGTCTTAATTTACAATGCTTATTGCAAATAATTTGCACAACAGTTTTTTTTAAATATAAGAAATCCAACAGTCTGTTATATAACTAGTGTTGTGGCTTAATCACGCAAGTAAATTAACCTTGGTGAAATCAATTGCGAAGCTACAGACTATGTTTTGGGTTTATTTTATTTAGGTACACACGCTATTTTTTTGTATAGCTTCACGCTCTATCACGCACATAGTAAGATAGGTAGGGAGACTCTAGTGTTGAGACACTCCCGTCCACATTTTCTACCGAAATTCTTGATGATGCCACCATGTTAAGTGGAGCGCGTGGTCTAAATTCAGCGCTTTGCCCCGACAAATTGCAGAATTTAAAATATAAAATATTACATTTTCTTTGATTGGGAATCGAACTCAAAACTTATTTCTTATGTTCTACAATTTCCAAGTAAGGATTTTCTAAGCTTTTCTTCTTTCATGTAAGAATTCAATAGTTTCGATATAAAGACCTAGCTAGCATTTTACATAAGCCCTATCAAAAATTCTTAAATTCCTGTTATATTCAACATACTGAAAGCAACTTTTTTTGGACATATTTGAGATAGAAATAGTAAAAAAGCCAGTTTTGTAAATGTACTTCCACTTTAGTGATGCCAATGATTACCCAATAGCATATGCTATAAACTTCGACTAGAAGTGGTTCCATGAATCATTTAGGGTGAAGTGACCTGATTCTCCAATATGACGTCACTGTACATATAACAGCCTTATATTTACGGCGCACTACCGTAACGAGGCATAAGATCGTTGAATCGTATGTAATTTAGATAATAACACGTATGGTTGGTAGGTATGTTAGATGCGTAGTTTTTAATTAGATAGTTATAACTATCTAATTA